>JADRCD010173757.1:0-11674 GCA_019843815.1 Montemys delectorum | reverse complement strand
TTTTTTTTTTTTTCTCAGTAGATTCCATCTTAACCACCACCACATCTTATGATTCTCAGCTGCTTCTTTAGGACATTGCTTCTTTTAAGTAAAAAGAGTTTTCATTGAAGAATTAGCTTCCAGGACTTTTGTTTTCCATGAAAGCAAAATCCTGGGGGCTGTGGCATTCAGGGAATTTCACAGGCATTTCTTTTTTGTTCTCAGAATGGTGTAGTCCAATCTCCTTCCACAAGTGGGAAAATAGAGTGGAAGAGACAGTCTGCAAGATGACAGCTTTGCTAATCCACCAAGAAAGCCCAAATGCTTTCCCACTCTGTGCTGAATCTCAGCAGATTGTAGGGGTCTGTGGTGTGTCCACATCACACCCCTCCAGAATGTATTTCTTATCATTTTAAGGGATATTTCAATTCACTTTCTTTCTAGGTCTGTTGCTTTCCAGACTCTCCGTCAGTGCATGAGTCCCTTGGTAGAAAGAATAAAGTGTGACAACTGCCCTAGAATCCAAAATCTTGCTAGGCTTGCCCAGGCAATGCAGGAGAGGCGAGAGTCTAGCTAACTTCTCATCTGGCCCTGTGCTACCTTGGCAAGACTTTTAGCTTCTCTGAACTTAAATCATCTCATTTAGAAAACGGGGCCATTTTAAAGTCACAGAATCTTATCATCTTTCCCAGAATATATTGGGGGTGGGTGGGTTGAGAGACAGAAAGAGTGAGACGAAATGACATACTTGTACAAGCAGATGGTGTGCAAGTTAATGGAAGCACGGAGGCCTGTGCACTGGAGTGATTCACATAGCCTGTGCTGTTTGTGTGTGCACCAGGGCCTTGGAGCCGGTTATTAAGATGAGAGGAGACCAAGGTTGCAAAGATCTCCAAAGGCTTTATTGCAAAGTACTTTTCAGCTGACAAAAACAACTAGATGCTTGCTCCGAAAGGCTGACAGGACAGTGGCCTTTCTGGGCTGAGTGATGTTTTTCCACCCAACCACCCACCAGTGGGCATCTTCTTTATGCTAATGTGCATGTATAGAGAGGGTAGTAAGCAGAAGCAGTGTTAGTCCCAAGAAATCTACCCTTTACTCCCTCAGCTGGATGGTACAGCAATCAGAAAGTCCAGGGCTAATGTGGCTCATTCAATTATAGCTCAGAAGAAAGGAAAAATATCAGAGCTTTTAGAAGAGAAGATGTTGGTACATCACAATGGGGTTATTCAAACGACTGAAATCTTTATGAACTTAGTTCTGATATTACACATAGGGAGTCATCTTCAGAATATTACACGTGACCAAGATAGAAGAAAAAAAACCCCAGAGACTATTAAACCCTGCAGCAATAATCATCTTAGAAAATGCAAAAGCAGCCCTCACTAAATTTGAGAGAATTCTCATTGTTTTTACCACTTTCAAACAAAAGAGCCAGAAACCCTGTCCTTACCACAATGCTGACTAACCGCTTCTGGGGCCATGTGTCTCTGAGGGCATGACTCACATAGCCTCTGTGCCATTTGTGCATATACTGGGGCCTTACAGTCAGTTATTAAGATGAGAGGAGACCAAGGCTGCAAAGACCTCCAAAGGTTCTGTTGCAAAGTACTTTTTGGTTAGCAAAGACAATCTCATGAAGAGAAACTGGGAGTCGCTGCTGTGAGGGTTTGTGGTACACCAACAGGTTACCATGTGTCATGGTGTGTTTTTTCCTGTTCTGAGGAGAGATGAGTCATCTTACCTCATCAGAAACTCTGCCACTATGGTAGCCTCTGGTCCCCTGAAACTTGGCAGTGATGGGATCTTCCTTTATATCTTTTCTTATTCTGACCATCGTGGCTGTTGAGTTGTTCATTAAGACATTGTTCAATGACTTACTCAGCAAACCGTTACTGGATATTAACCGTGTGCCAGTCTCTGTGCTTCATAGTAGGACTCTCAATGATGATAAGGATGCAAGCCTTGTATTTAAGGAGCTTGTAGCCTCCACAGCTGACTGGGTGAAAGAGATGTATAAGCAGAGTCTAGGAATACTGTGTTAATGCAGAAGGAACAAGGGAACACGTGGGAACAAGGAAAAGGGCAGTGCGTCTTTTTGGTGCTCAGCCTGGGTTTGCAGAAGCACCAGCAGGAGAGTGCTGGACAAAGAAGCCACGAAAAGACATCCAGAGGTCATCATCCTCTTTACAAGAGCTGGGCACTGCTAAGTATGTCCAAGTAAGCATGCAATAAATTATCTCAAAAGTCTTCAAGAGCAGGTTTTATCCTCCCCATCTTTACAAGCAAGGAGACTAAAAAGTAGGATGGTTCTCTACTCTGTCCATTGTCATGGTTAGCTGGAATTCAGACTAGGTTTTGGTCCTGTTTGGGGGAGCCTTCAGAGCCTATAGTCTCAGTCAGACGTTTCTACCACTAATACCTACAGATAATGGAAGAACAGTGTCAGGAACCACAAGAATTTGAGTGTGCTGGCAACTGGGGCTTGGGAGTATCTTCTGGGAAATAAATCAAAAAGTCAGTCTGAAGTCAGGAGGTCAATGGCCTCACATGACATCCTTGCCCTCTGCCAACACATGGTGTTTAAGGCATTAAGCAAATAGATATGGAATGAAGGCCCTCCTTCCAAGAGCCCAGTCTGACCCTGGAGAGATGGATTTGTTTTCTTTCTTTAATTAGACAGAACTGTGGTCCTGCTAGAAGGAGAAAAATTAAGAACTACCTTTAGCAGCCCAACAGGGACTGTCTGCTTGGTCAAAAGCTTTGGGCAATGAGCAACTCTCAGAAGCACTTGATCTTTTGGTGGCTCAGGTCTGGGAACTAATGATGCTGTCCCTGTCAGGATTTGTAGAAAGTCTGTTGTGACAGTGTGTGACTAAGGAATGTGATGAGTATGCTCGGAGAAGAATCACTTCTTCCCAGGTGATCAAAAGAGGCAATTCTAGAGGAAAGTTTATATGTGGCAGACAAAGAACCACTTCCTTGAAGCATACTTAAGAACCAGGCCAGGGTAAGCACCCCTCCAGATCCTTTTCCATTTCCACCTGTGCCTGTATGTAGTCCTCATCCCCAGCCCAGCCATTATAAGCCCCATTCACATAACCCAGCTAGGACAGACTTGCACATAGACAAGGAGCATCTAAGCCTGAATGAACCCGCTTGGATTTTTGCAACACATTGTCTTTCGGGAGTTCTAAGTTTCCCCAGGGATTTTTATTGGATTTTACTGAGTGTATATCTAAGAGGACAAAGAAATAGATTTGGAATTCTCATTTTATTGACCAGAAGGATGTGAAGGTTAAAAGACTCTTTGAGAAGAATACTCATTTCCCCCAAATTAGAGATGCTTTAGGATGGCACCAGTTAGTTTGCTATTTAGGTTTTAGCTGTTTGGTGAGCATGAATGATTGTGGAACCTTTAAAAGCAGTCTCTGTACTGATGGGACTTGCCTATACCTCTTCAGTGTAGCCTGCCTCAGCACACAGAACATCATGCCCCCTCCCTTTCCAGGCTTCCAGGATAGTCTCTGAGAAACTCATTTCACTGAGAGGGGAAGAGCCAGGGAACTGCTCATCACACACTAGTTATCCAACAAATGCTTAATAGGCCCTTGGCATGTGCAGAGATAGGTTATGTGTTTAAACACAATTCTCAGGGAAACCCTATGAGATGGGATATTTTCTCCATTAGGCAGGTGAGGAAAATGGCCAGGGGTGCTTTCTCCATCATTCCTCTCAAGTATACCCATTTGAATAGAGAAGACTACAACTAAGAAGTGATTGTGCTCTTGAGAAATGTCAGGCAGAGCAGTTCAGAGCACCTGCTGCTCTTGCAGAGTACTTGGTTTCAAATCCCAGCACCTACAACTCACAACTCTCTGTGGCTCCAGTTCTAGGGGGACCTGATATCCTTGTCTAGCATCTGTGGGCGATACATGTCCATTGTGCATTTACTTGCATGCAAAACATTCATACACGTAACAATAAAATCCTTTTTAAAAATGCTTGACATTCCTGATGAGTTTTTTATTCAAAGGAGAACATTTGTAAGTCATCTTGGAAGTTTGTGGCATATAAGTTAGGAAGATCTTCATTTTGCCTGCATATTTCCAAATTTCTTCACACAGTATCACAGTGAACTTGCTTATTCACTGTATGTTCTCAGACAAGTAAAGTTCTTTTCCCTTTGCAGACATTTGCCTGAAAAAATTAAGGATGACCAACAACTAAAGAATATGAGTGGCCAATGGTTTTATGAAGCTAAGGCAAAAAGACACAGGGACAAAATCCATGGTGCTGACATCATCAGAGCATCCATGAGAAGGAAGAGGCTCCCAGTGGCAGGTGAGGTCACAGCTGACATTTGTTTAGGAAGGAGGGTGGGGGAGGGTGTGAGACTCTTCACTGAAATCTGCTGAAGGAACTCAATCATGGCTATGCTTTGCATAGTGTATGGCCTTCTCAGTCAAGATCCTCTTGCCTTGAATTTGGATAGATGAGGGCAGGGCTAAGTAATTGGCTGTAGAGGAGGACAACTGTTTGGGTACCACCTTTAAATGTAATAGCCTTGGTGCTTGGGGATTATGAGGAATGTGCATGTCTTTCTTTGTGTGTGTGTGTGTGTGTGTGTGTGTGTGTGTGTGTGTGTGTGTGTGCATCTGTGTGTACAAATGCATGTGTGTGTATATATCACTCTGTGTATATATCACTGTGTGTGCATGCATGTGTACGTAAAAAATCAGGTTTCATACTTGATGATCTGAATATGATTCTTCTTTAATCAGTCAAACATATCACTTAAAGGACTACAAGAGTTTCTTTAGAATTCTTTTTATTTCACCACTTCATTTTGTCTGCATGTTTATAAATTTCTATCTAAGTAGTTTTTATTTAACTCAAGATCAATCATTGTAAACCTCTAGGTCTAGCTTATCAACAAAGAAAAATAACATCTTAAAGGAATTTAATATATAATGAAGGTTAATTATTCATTTTTCACTGTAGAAGCAATTTTGTAAGGTACGTATACTTTTTCTTTTTTTAAACTTTGCTATTTATTTAATGACTAAATGCATTTATAAGTAAAACATAACATATTTGTTTTTAAATACATTATTCTATTGAAAAACATTTTTCTAGTTTCTTGATATTATGCATAGAACAGCAACAAATATGATAGAGAAACTGTCCTTACGATAGGATGAAGCATCCTTAACCTAGATGGCCAAGAGTGGTATAGATGAATCTTGAGGTAGATTGATTTCCAAATTTTTGAGGAACTGGAATATTAATTTCCATAGTACCTGTGCAAGTTTGTACTTCTAACAGTAAAGTAGGGATATTCCAGTTGCTCTACGTTCTTACCAGCATGAGCTTTCACGTGAAATGTTGATTTTAACCATTCTAATAAGTATAAGATGGAATCCCAAAGTCATTTTGATTTCTTTTTACTGATGTCTAAGGTTGTTGAACATTTCTTTTGGTGTTTCTTGTCCTTCTCAGTTCTCTGATTTAAAAAAAAAAATCTGTATTTAAATAGGTACCATACTTTTAAGTGGATTATTCATTTTTTGATATCTAGCTTTTTGAATTCTTTTTATATATTGGATAGTAGTAATCTGTCAGATGTGAAGTTATGAAAAATCATTTGCTTTTCAGTAGGCTGTTTGAAAAAGGTTGTATTTTACATTATAGAAGGTTTAGAGTTTTATGAAGTCCTTTTTATTTTTTTTAATGTTATATATTTTTATTATTTTCTTTTTTTTATTATTTTCTTTTTTTAACATGTCATATGATGCCTCCTTTTCCAGTTTCCCCTCTGAAAAATATAAAAATAAAATAAAATAAAATAAAATAAAATAAACCTTTTCCCTCCCGTCTCCCCCTGCTCACCAAACCACCCTCTCCTGCTCCCTAAACTGGGGCATAGAACCTTCACAGGGCCAAGGGCTTCTCCTACCCTGGATGACCAACTAGGCCATCCTCTGCTATACATATGCTGCTGGAGCCATGAGTCCCACCATGTGTACTCTTTGGTTGGTAGTTTAGTCCCTGGGAGCTCTGAGGGTACTAGTTAGTTCATATTGCTGTTTGTCCTAAGGGGCTGCAAGCCCTTCAGCTCCTTGGGTTCTTTCTCTAGCTCCTTCACTGGGGACCTTGTGCTCAGTTCAATGGATGACTGTGAGCGTCTACTTCTGTATTACTCAGGTACTGTCAGAGCCTCTCAGGAGACAGCTATATCAGGCTCCTGTCAGCCAGCACTTGCTGGCATCCCCAATAGTGTCTGGATTTGATGATTGAATATGGGAAGGATTCCCAGGTGGAACAGTCTCTGGATGGTCCTTCCTTCAGTCTCTGCTCCATAGTTAGTCTCTGCAACTCCTTCCATGCATATCTTGTTCCCCCTTTTAAGGAGGAATGAAATATCCACACTTTGGTCTTCCTTTTTCTTGAGTTTCTTGTGGTTTGTGAGTTGTTCTTCCTGTATTCCGATCTTCTGGGCTAATATCCACTTATCAGAGAGTGCATACCATGTGTGTTCTTTTGTGATTGGGTTACCTCACTCAGGATGATATTTTCTAGATCCAACCATTCCCCTAAGAATTTCATAAGCTCATTATTTTTAATCACTGAGTAGTACTCCATTGTGTAGATGTACCACATTTTCTGTATCCATTCCTCTGTTGAGGGACATCTGGGTTGTTTCCAGTTTCAGATTATTATAAATAAGGCTGCTATGAACATAGTGAAGCATGTGTCCTTATTACATGTTGGAGCATCATCTGGGTATATGCCCAGAAGTGGTATAGCTGGGTCCTATGTCCAATTTCCAGAGGAACCACCAAACTGATTTCCAGAGTGGTTGTACCAGGTTGCAATCCCACCAGCAATGAAGGAGTGTTCCTCTTTCTCCACAACCTCTCCAGCATCTGCTGTCACCTGAGTTTTTTTATCCTAACCATTCTGAGTGGTGTGAGGTGGAATCTCAGGGTTGTTTTGATTTGCGTTTCTCTGATTACTAAGGATGTTGAACATTTCTTTAGGTGCTTCTCAGTCATTTGGTATTCATCAGTTGAGAATACTTTGTTTAGCTCTGTACCCCATTTTTAAATAGAGTTATTTGGTTCTCTGGAGACTAACTTCTTGAGTTCTTTGTATACATTGGATATTAGCCCTCTATTAGATGTAGAATTGGTAAAGACCTTTTCCCAATTTGTTGGTTGCCATTTTGCCCTATTGACAGTGTCTTTTGCCTTACAGAAACTTTGTAATTTTATGAGGTCCCATTTGTCAATTCTTGATCTTAGAGCATAAGCTATTGGTGTTCTGTTCAGGAAATTTTTCCCTGTGCCCATATGCTCAAGGATCTTCTTCACTTTCTTTTCTATTAGTTTCAGTGTATCTGGTTTTATGTGGAGGTCCTTGATCCACTTGGACTTCAGCTTTGTACAAGGAGATAGCAATGGATCGATTTTCATTCTTCTACATGCTAACCGCCAGTTGAGCCAACATCATTTGTTGAAAATGCTGTCTTTTTTTCCCACTAGATTGTTTTAGCTCCTTTGTCAAAGATTAAGTGACCGTAAGTGTGTGGGTTCATTTCTGGGTCTTCAATTCTATTCCATTGATCCATCTGCCTGTTACTGTACCAATACCATGCAGTTTTTGTCACAATTGCTCTGTAATATAGCTTAAGGTCCAGGATGGCAAGCCCACCAGAGGTTCCTTTATTGTTGAGAATAGTTTTTGCTGTCCTAGGTTTTTTTCTTATTCCAGATGAGTTTGCAAATTGCTCTTTCTAAGTCTGTGAAGAACTGAGTTGGAATTTTGATAAGGATTGCATTGAATTTGTAGATTGCTTTCGGCAAGATGGCCATTTTTACTATATCAATTCTGCCAATCCATGAGCATGGGAGATCTTTCCATCTTCTGAGATCTTCAATTTCCTTCTTCAGAGACTTGAAATTCTTGTCATACAAATCTTCTACTTTGTATACATTTTCTATAAACATTACTGGGCAACTAGGGTTAACTTGCCAATGGTCATACTATTGCTAAATGGCAGAGCTGGTATTGAAGATCTTTGGACTGTGTCATACTTATTTCAGATAAGTTTTGACCTCTACGCATGTAAAGTATGCTGTCTTTATCTCTCTTTGTTTTCAAGCATACTCAGCTCATAAGAAATCTTGGGTGGTATTGGATAGTACTATGATTCCGTTTGCAATCAAAGATGCTAGACTAATCTATGCCAAGTTCAATAGGGGATAGATTCCACCTTGGAATTCATTTAGAAATTGGAAGCCCCAATATTGTCCCATCTTAACACTGATAAACATATCCTTGGCATGTACAATGTGGCCCTTTAATTTCCAATTTACAAATTTACAAACTTGGACAACATCTCTCACCATATAGGACAATGTCCACAAAGAATTCAGCACAGTTCTTGGTCATTAGTCACCACTCAGTTGATGCTAATTACAGAGATTCAGGTAGAGAATGCTGAGTATTGGGAGACAGGAAACCTTCCTGGAGACATGGCACAGAGGTTTTCTGGGGTGATGACACTCAAGCAGTGTATAGTAGAGAACGTAGAATTTAGATTTGTGGACAGACCTACGAGGCTGGAGAGGCACTGGAAAGGGACATCCTAAATTAGAATCATTTGTTTACCTTTGTACCACATTGTATTTAGCATTGTATTTAGCATTGATTGGGACTGAGTAAATGTTTGATAATGATCCCACTCTGAGAAGCTCTTGCCTGTGGATATCCAGTCCTGTCTCCAATTCAGGTCAGATTAACCTAAAGGCAGTTAGAACTTTGTTTCAGTGGTCTCTTATGGTGCCTATACCTTTAAGGGCATATCTGTCCTTTCAGGAGACTGGGAAGCAGGACTCTGAAATTAGGGGAATCTACTAACTTCTCTCACAGCTATAATTTTGGTTCTGAGACCCATTGGTCATTTTAGCAGTTGGAAGGCCCAAGGTTTAGATTTAAGCCCTTATTGATAGGAGCCAATGTGAAGGGTATAGATTGTAGTAGTGAGAGATAACCTTTTTATATTTACTGTTTCCTGTTTCAGCTGAGCAGAATAAGGACACAGCAATGAGGGCAAAGGAGAGCTGGGTGAATAATGTCAACAAAGATGCTGTCCTTCCCCCAGAGCTAGCTGTTGTGGAAGAGCCAGAAGACGACACAGGTCCTGCAGGCCCAAGGTACGACACAACTTGAGGGTTTCATGGGTCCATGTGTTATGCAGGCAAATGTAGACTTGGGGTACAAAGTCAAGATAGGAGTCATAGGTGTGAGGATGGGTGATGTTTGGGGAATTCTGGGCTCTGATGAGAATGGAACCTAGACAAACTTCTTTCTTAGCTTTCAGAATTACCAATAAATCTCAACCTTAGAATCAAAGTGTTGAATAGTTGTTTTTTTCCAACATCAGCAGTCGTGGGGTTTTAAAGATTTTCTTAGGGTAGGGTAAAGGAGTCTGTGAGTACTACAGTTCACTTCAGGGGACAGATGAATCCTGATCATACTGTAACATCTGGTACAATGAAAGATGCTGAAAGACTGAAACCAGGCAGGACAGACAGAACTGATAAAGACTGATCAGACCTGTTTCTCATGGTTGCAGATCAGTGGGCATGTAGTACATAGCAAATACTCCTTTAAAATGCACTCTCCTCTGCATTCCATTATTGACTTTGGATACTTTTATTCAAAAGTTTTGGATGATATTTGTTGGCCTTTGCAAGAGGTAACAAGCTGTGGGGCTAGGTTGCTCCAAAACTTTGGAGACTTACTCAGTTGCTTTTAGGTACTTTTTTGTTTGTTTGTTTGTTTGTTTTTGTTTTTGTTTTTTTTGAGACAGGATTTCTCTGTGTAGCTCTGGCTGTCCTGGAACTCACTCTGTAGACCAGGCTGGCCTTGAACTCAGAAATCTGCCTGCCTCTGCCTCCCAAGTGCTGGGACTAAAAGTGTGTGCCACCACTGTCCTGTTGCTTTTAGGTACTTAAAGGTATTCTCCTTAACATCTTTCTCTTGAGGGCACAGTTAATACATTTTGGTGGGAAGAACAATTGTGTTTTACCTCTATTGTCTCAGTGGAGATAGCTCACCTCGGAATCTCATACTGGCACGAAGACAATGTCTTTGATGGTGGGACACATTGAGTTTAGGCCTAAGACCAAGGCACTGCGGAAACAGAGATATTGCTAACAGTCTAAACGCAAGAAGGCTTAAGTGTCTAAGACAACGACCAATGGACATTTCAGATTCAACTATGAGTAACTCATGACAAGTGAGAAATGGAATACTGACTCTAAAAAGATGTCTGCTAATTACCCGCTTCCCACGAGTGATGGGCTTCACTGCTTTCTTCCAGGATCATTTTTAATTCTCTGTGTCATATATGTTGGTTTGCCATGTTAGCTAGAAGTTAAGGGACCTTGATAATAGCTTCTGGTTGATATGTGACCTTAAAGTAGTATCTTTAATTTCTTAAGCCTTTACCTCCACTGCTATATTACAAGACTAATAAACTCCTAACAGAGTTATTAGGAAACCAAATAGCTAGTAAGTGTAGAATTCTTTTTTAAATTAATTAATTACCTTTTTTACATGCTGACCACAGTTTCGATTCCCTCCTCTCCTCCCAGTGTTGTCTTCCTCCCACTCATCCAGTCTGCCTTCATTTCTCTCCAGAAAAAGGCAGACCTCCCATGGATATAAACCAAACATAGCATATCATATTGCAGTAAGACTAGATGTATCCTCTCGTGTTAAAGCTGGATGAGGCAACCCAGTAGGAGGGAAGGGACCCAAAGGCAGGCAACAGTCAGAGACAGCTCCTGCTCCCATTATTTGGAGTCCCACAAGAAGACCAAGATACATAACTGTAACATATATGCGGAAGGTCTACATAGGTTCCATGCAGGCTCCCTGGTTGGTGGGTCCAGGATAGTTGGTTCTGTGGGGTTTCTTGTGGTGTCCTTGATGCCTCTGGCTCCTACAGTTCTTCCTTTCCCTCTTCCTCAGGATTCCTCAAGCTGAGGATGTTTGGCTGAGGGTCTCTGCATCTGTTCCCATCAGTTGCTGGGTAAAACCTCCCTGGTGACTGTAAATGTAGAACACTTACCATAGCTCATAGCATGTAGTAAGCACCGCTAAGTGGGGATGGTACTCAATACAGCATTTCAAGAACCTCAGGAACTGGAGGCACTCTATTCATTCCCCTTGGTGTCCCGCCCCCAACCCAATTGCCTGCTTATGCCTCTGATGGATAAGTCTTTACTTTCTCTCCTTTTTAAATGTATTCTTCTCTCACATATTTCATCCTGACCATTGTTTCCACTTTCTCTTCTCTTCCCAGTCACTCCTCTCCCTCCCCTCTATCCCCAGATCCATTCTGCCTTTGCTTCCCTTCAGACAAAAAGCAGGCCTTTAAGGGATAACAGCCAAGCATGGCATATCAAGTTACAGTAAGACTTTTCATAAAACAACTACAAATGAAGCCAAACTATTAGAAACCCTGGCAGAAAAAGACACGGTCATTTAGACACATGAGCAAGGGGCTGGGAGCAGATCTTAGAATCTGGGTATGATAGAGGCGGAGGAGCATGGAACACTAATCAGCAGAGGGAGCGAATACCACTACCGAAGAGGCAAGAAGACAGTTGGGGCATCA
>JADRCD010173756.1:0-12112 GCA_019843815.1 Montemys delectorum | reverse complement strand
TCCATCTCCCTCTTCCTCACCCTCCTCCTCCTCCTCTCCTCCCCCTCTTCCTCCTCCATCTCCCTCCTCCTCCTCCTCCTCTCCTTCCCCTCCATCTCCTCCTCTCTGCAGTTACTTTGATTTGCAGTGTTCCCACCTTGCTATTTAGCACAAACACTAAGAAAAGAACTCCTGCCGGGCATGGTGGCCCAGGCCTTTAATCCCAGCACTTGGGAGGCAGAGGCAGGCAGATTTCTGAGTTCGAGGCCAGCCTGGTCTACAGAGTGAGTTCCAGGACAGCCAGGGCTACACAGAGAAACCCTGTCTCATCTCGAGAAAACAAACAACAACAACAAAAAGAAGATCCACAAAGAGAGAACCCCAGCTCCTCAGTGATACGCTGATTACCAGGATCTCGCTCGGACTTCCCTTGTTTTCCAGCTCTTTATATTTTCCATCGAATGAACAGGAGAGAGAGACACGAAGCATAGTGTAGAAGGTGGCTTGTCACAGAGTAAAGCAAGATGCCCTTAAGAGATCAGTATGCGTCAAAGGGACCACTGGGAAGAGGCAAGAACCAGAGACACCACTGGGCTGACCTACCTGATACTATTTTTTGTTTGTTTGTTTGTTTGTTTTCAAGACAGGGTTTCTCTGTATAGCTCTGGCTGTCCTGGAACTCACTCTGTAGACCAGGCTGGCCTCGAACTCGGAAATCCGGCTGCCTCTGCCTCCCAAGTACTGGGATTAAAGGCGTGTGCCACCACTGTAGCCAGCTGACACTGTTGCTTATTATACTTCCTGAAGCAGATGGTTCCCTCCCTTCATGGTACTTGAAGGTGATTGATTAGTGTATTTTGATTAACTTTTTACAAAATTTTTAAATTTTATATCAATGCATGAGTGCATTACGTATGTATGCACACCATATGTGTTCTGTGTGTTCTTGGTGTCATTGGAGGCATGAAAACAGCATGGGATCCCCTGAGGTTGGAGTTATAGGCAGTTAGGAAGCACTTGTCCTGGGTGCTAGGAAGCCATCACTTCAGTCCTCTGCAAAAGCTGCAGGTGCTCTTAACCTCAGAAATGCCTTTCTAGCACCTGCTCCAACGCCTTTTAAAAGATGTATTTGTTTTTACTTTCTGTGTGTGAACGTTTGCCAGCAACGTAAAGATATATACTGCGTGCCTGTGGACTCTCAAAAAGAATGATAGATTTGCCGGGCGGTGGTGGTGCACACCTTTATTCCCAGCACTTGGGAGGCAGAGGCAGGCAGATTTCTGAGTTTGAGGCCAGCCTGGTCTACACAGTGAGTTCCAGGACAGCTAGGGCTACATAGAGAAACCCTGTCTCGAAAAAGACCAAAATATATATATAATGTCTTGCCTGGAGTTCAAGTACCTGGTCCATATGAAGGTTCCCAGGAGGCCAGAGAGGGCAGGGTTCTCTGGAAGTGAAACTACAAAGAGTTGTGAGCCACCTGATATGAGCTCTGAAAACCAAACCCAGGTCTGCAGCAGGAGTGGCGTCGGAGTTACTTCTCATTTGCTGTGGGACAATGCCATGACCACAGCAACTAATGGAAGGGAGAAAGGGTTCACTTGGGTCCTACAGTTCTAGAGAGATAAAGGTCCATGGCAGCGAAGCAGCATGACAGGAAGCTGCAGCAGCATCCCCGCTCCCCCAGCCGATAGCTCACATCTTAATCCACAAAGGGGAAGCAGAGAGAAGGAGCTGGAAGCATATCCCTCCCACCTCCCCAAGGACGCACTTCCTCTAGGCCACACATCCTAATCCTCTGCCCACAGCCACCAACTCGGGGCCAGGTATTCAAAGGCTGGAGAGTTACGGGACACATCACATTTGAAGCTGGTGAGCCAGGCTGGTAAGGTAGCTAGGCAGTTAAGGGCACCAACTGCTCTTCTGAAGGTCCTAAGTTCAAATCCATCCGAGCAACTACATGGTGGCTCACAACCACCCGTAATGAGATCTTACCCCCTCTTCTGGTGCATCTGAAGACAGCTACAGTGTGTACTCAGATACATAAATAAATAAATAAATAAATAAATAAATAAATAAATCTTAAAAAAGAAAAAAGAAGCTAGTGAACCACCTATTTCTTCAGGCCTCCATTGACTCTCAAGGGGATGTTGGCACATAATTTTATAATCTTTCTGGCAGCTCAGAGAGTCTTGTCTCCACCCAGGGCCAGAGCTACAGCCCAGATCCCATCTTTTTGACAAAAATAAATACGTAAACTCAGATCACGCCATACTAAGGAAACATAGGAAGGAAATTAAGAAGCAAAAAGTCTATAAAAATGTCCATTCTTTTATTAGGAGGAAATGACCACCCCCTTGGTTGGCCTGAGTAAAGCCCTTCTATGTCCATCCTCATCGCTTTCATATGGTATTTAAATATTTCATTTTATTTTTTTTATTTTTTTATTTTTTATTTATTTTTTGTTTTTTTGAAACAGGGTTTCTCTGTATAGCTCTGACTGTCCTGGAACTCACACTGTAGACCAGGCTGGCCTCGAACTCAGAAATCCACCTGCCTGTGCCTCCCAAGTGCTGGGATTAAAGGCATGCACCACCACCGCCCGGCTTCATTTAATTTTCTTAAGTGGGAGTGCACTATGGGTATGACTACCATAGCCCTGGCTAACCTGAAACTTTCTTTGTAAACCAGGTTGGCCAACTATAACTCACAGAGATCCACCTGCCTCTGCCTCAAGGGCTGGGATTAAAGGCAGGAGACACCATGTTCATAGACGTTTTAAACTTTAAGGAGGGCCGACTACACTGCTTTTTCTCCTTTTTACACGGTATCTCCATAGTTTAAGAGAAACAGTTGTGATGCTTTCTCCTGCCTTAAAATTAGTGTTTCCAGGGACAGATATGGGAGGGGGAGCAACCGGTTATGAAAGAGCGCTCCATCCTGGATGACCTTCAAGCCTGCTAATTGCCAGTTAGCCCCCCAATAGAATTAGGGTATGTCTGTCGGCGTCTTCACATTTTTCTATATTTTCCAAATATTCCACAAGGGACCGTCTTAACAAGGAGGGATTAAAATTAGAAAAACTAATTAGGAAAAGAAAATACATTGCTGACGGAAGTACAAATCCTACAAAGTCTGGGGACATGTGTTAATCCAAGGGA
Organism: Montemys delectorum; assembly: GCA_019843815.1. Lineage (NCBI taxonomy): Eukaryota > Metazoa > Chordata > Mammalia > Rodentia > Muridae > Montemys > Montemys delectorum. The sequence goes on along the minus strand of JADRCD010173756.1, from coordinate 8,972 downwards.
AGTATGTGAGACCAGAGGCACGGTTTCCAACTCAGGACGTGAATAATGTCGAGGTACTATATTCACTGAGACAAAGCTGTCTTGACTGAATAAAAGGTAACAGAGGGAGATTTCTGGCAGAGATGAAGTTGGGTCAGCTTGCTACTGAGGACTAGAGAGACAGTTCAGCAGTTAAGAGTTGGATTGCTCTTACAGAGGACTTGAACCCAATTCCCAGTATATGCCAGGTAGTTCACAACCTCTTGTAATTCCAGCACCAGGGGGATCTGACACCTCTGGCAAGTCCACACACACACACACACACACACACACACACACACATGCACGGGCACCCCCACAATTTAAAAATAAAAATAAATAAATCTAAAAAAAAAAAAAAAAAAAAGCCGGGCAGTGGTGGCGCACGCCTTTATTCCCAGCACTTGAGAGGCAGAGGCAGGCGGATTTCTGAATTGAGGCCAGCCTAGTCTACACAGTGAGTTCCAGGACAACCAGGGCTACACAGAGAAACCCTGTCTCATAAAAACAAACAAAAAAACAAACAAACAAAAAAAACAATAAATCATCAGTAAATCCACTTTTTGGCTCAAGCTATCACTCAAGAGATAAAAGCAGGAAGATTATTTTGTGTTATATTTCAAGATAAAGTTTCTGTGTAGCCCTGGCTGTCCTAGAACTCGCTCTGTAGACCAGATGACCTTGAATTCAGAGGTTGATTCCCTCTGCCTCCCCAGTACTGGGATGTAACCTGGCAAAACATTCAAGTTAAGGCTAGGCTGTGCTACGTAGTGAGGCTGTCTCAAAAACAAGCAAGCAAAGACATAAACGAAACAGTTTTAACTAGAGGGATGTCATGGACTGTCCTAGAAAAATCTCTGGAGAGGAGGAATGCGTGCACGGGTGCTATCTAATGCTGGTCCTTCTCCCTTTATTCTCAAGCATACTCCAAACCTGAATCATGGCCTCCAGGAGATGGATAATTCCTAGCTGGAATCCACAACCTGGCCTGGTTTTGATTCGTTTCTTTGTTTTTTTCAAGACAGGGAGCTTCTCTGTGTAGCTTTGTCTGGGTGTCTTGGAACTCACTCTGTAAACCAGGTTAGCCTTGAACTCATGGAGATCTGCCTGCCTCTGTATAGCCCTGGCTGTCCTGGAACTCATTCTGTAGACCAGGCTGGCCTCGAACTCAGAAATCTGCCTGTCTCTGCCTCCCAAGTGCCGGGATTAAAGGCTTGCGCCACCACTGCCCGTCTGATTTTTTTTTCCTTTAAATAAAAATAAATTAAAATAAAAAGGCTTTTATTATCCCAGCACTTGGGATCACCCCTGGCTGTATAGCAAATTCAGATCAGTGTGGTCTATGTGAGACTCTGTCTACAAGGAAACAATACCAGGCAATGTAGATAGACTGTCGGGAGGTGTGAGAAGGCTTGAAGAGGGGATGGGGGGAGGTGTGGGAGGCTCTTAGCCGGTACACTGGTAGTTAGTAATCTCAGGTGAAGATGAAATCACTGTAGGGCCCCCTGAGCTTGGGGCAGAATCTGAACAAAAAGCCAAACACAGGTTCTGGGGATGATTCTAGGAGAGGACATGGATCAAGAGAGGAAGCTGGTGGGGTGAGGATTGGGGATTAGCTCAGTTGCTTGAAAGATCCTCTGACATTAAAAGGCCCTGGGTTCATTCCCCAACGTTGCAGTAACCGGGCATGGTGGCACTGACCTGAGATCTAACAAGCAGAGTTCAAGCTCACACAGATATTGATACATTTAAAGTTCAAGGCCTGCCTGGAATACGTGACACCTTGGGGGCAGGAAGAACTATCTACGCGTGCCTATAATCCTAGCACTACAGAGACTAAGGAAGGAGGAATAGCTGAGATTCAGCATCAGCCTGAGCTACAGGAGACCTTGTCTGAAAAGGGAAGGAAGAGAAAAGGCAGAAGGAAAGGAAAGAAGTGGGTGAGAAGGCAGCATATGAGAAGCCTGAGGACTTCACGTCTCTAGGCCTGCAGAGAAAGCTGGAGCAAGTTCACAGCATTCTCTTCCTGCCTGCCTGCGGGTAGAACTATTGATCCTTCAATCCAGCTCCCTGCTGTTTGTAGCTTTGCAGGAATCCCCAGTCAGCCCAGCAGTATTTCCTTTCCAAGAGTGCACGGGAGGGGGTGTGCAAAGGGAGGTAACCTAGTGTGTGTCAATTGACTTGCAGCCCACCCGGGGCTGCACACCTCAAGCACCGCGGAAATCAAAAGCCAGGCTGATAGGACATGAAGTGTAAGCTACCAAAGGTGACAGTGACACCCAAGGTGTGTGTGTGACTGTTAGGCTGCTTTGTAGGGGAATCGAGGGTAGAGAGAGCAATGAAAAGGAATTTCGGGTAAGGTGGTGATGTTGACAAATCCGGCTTCCCAACAAGACACACTGTAGATGGAATGTGCTCCATTGGGAAAGTGATTGCCAGACAGCCAGAAAGCTCTGGGTTGGATCCCCAGCATTGCTGAAAACCAGACAGGATGCTCTTAAAATCCTAGCACTTGGGAGGTGAAGGCAGGAGGAGTCTGGGCTCCCTTAGATGGCAAGAAGCAGACAATCAAGAGGACAAAGTATATTCTGCTTTCTATGACAAAGCAGATTATCTAGACATCATTTTGGCAGCAGTTGAGCATAGGAGCACACATTTATAGTCTCAGCCCTTGAGACACAGAGGCAGAAAGATCAGGAGTTCAAGGTCATCCTCTAGCTGTAGTGTGACCCTGTATCAAAAAATGAATGTGGTGGTTTGGGGGAGGGGGTAGAAGAAAGGAGGAAAAATCAACTTCTTGGTGCTTGGGGGTCAGCAATTTACAGGAAAGAGGAAAAGAATCGAGGGGCAAGCAGAGCATTACAGGGGAGGGGTTTTCATGTTTCTGGGGCTGAAATTCAGTGTCATCTCCTTTCAGTCCTTTTATGGCCCTTTGAAGAACGTGGCAGTGACAGTCCTGAGCTGACGTGTCCAAGGGAGTAACAATTAGTATGCAGGTGGTGTACCTAGAACATGGCCCCTGGCTGTCAGACAGCCATCCTAGATCCAATCAGTTTGTGCTCAGCCCTCCATAGAAAGGAATTTCTAGCCCCTAGGCATCAGGAAGAATAAGCGAGATTGAGGTCTTCTGGCCGAAGCCATCCAGGTAACAGAGATTAGAGTCTGGTAGAAATTCAGCTAAAGTGACCTAAGTAGTCCTACGAAAAGAGAGCAGGGTTTGCCAGGAAGTGATGGCGCACGCCTTTAATCCCAGCACTTGGGAGGCAGAGGCAGGTGGATTTCTGAGTTCGAGGCCAGCCTGGTCTACAGAGTGGGCTCCAGGACAGCCAGAGCTATACAGAGAAACCCCTGTCTTGTAAAACCAGAGAGAGAGAGAGAGAGAAAGAGAGAGAGAGAGAGAGAGAGAGAGAGAGAGAGAGAGAGAGAGAGAAGAGAGCGCAGGAGGGTTTGGGCAAAGCCAGTGCTCCAAGGGTGAGACTTTAAGGAATCATATTCTGGTGGCTCTTCTGCTGTCCTCACCGGAAAGAGGTCTCTTGCTGTGTGGCCCACCCCCTCTCCAAGGGCAAGTGATGTTTTATTGATGAGTAAGCAGAATAGTGGTGGAACACACCTCTAATTCCAGGCAGAGGCAGGAGAATCTGTGTTCGAGGGCATTGTTGTCTACAGAGCTAGTTCCAGAACAGCCAGAGACAGCTATTACACAAAGAACCCCCCCTTCTTAAAAGTTTTATTAATTTTATTTATGAGTACACTGTAGCTGTCTTCAGACACACCAGAGGAGGGTATTGGATCCCATTACAGATGGTTGTGAGCCACCATGTGGGTTCTGGGAATTGAATTCAGGACCTCTCGAAGAGCAGCCAATGCTCTTAACCAATGAGCCAACTCTCCAGTCCCAAGAAACCCTATCTTGAAAAAACAGAAACAAACAAACAAACAAAAGAAGTACAGCAAGGCTCTGGGGTGATGGCTCAGTAGTTAAAAGCTTAGATTTTCTTATAGAAGATCCAAGTGTGGTTTCCGTCACCCAAATTGGAAGGCTCACGGCAACCTGCAATTCCAGCTCTAGGGGATCTGGTATCTTCACCTGCCCTTCTTGGGTACCTGTACTCACATATCCATCCATCCACACACACACACACTCTCTCTCTCTCTCTCTCTCTCTCTCTCTCTCTCTCTCGCACGCACATGCACACACACAAAGAAAGAGAGAGGGAGAATAAAAAATTAAATATATATTTAAGATATTTAAGCTATAATAAGATAGTAGAATAATGGCTCCCTGGACCAGGGAAGAATCCCCAGGATGGGTTGTCCTGTTCTCTTTTTCTGAGACAGGGCCTCCAGCCTATGCTAGCCCAAAACTCTCACTGTAGCCAAGAATGACCTTCTGCTTCTATGTACTCAAGCCTGGAGTTTAGGTATGAGCAACCCAGGGTTTATGAGGTGAGAGGGACTGAATCCAGGCCCTTGTATTCTCCCAGCTGAGCCACGCACCCAGCCTCCACTTTACCCTTTTGGATGTAATGTCAAAGGAGTAATCAAGTGAAAAGCAAGAGTTCTGGAGATGTAGAAATAAAGTAAAATAAGGGGGCCATGTTCTAGCTCTTGTAAGCAGCAAGCAGTGTGAAAACAAAGTTTTTCAGTAGCAAGCAGCAGCTTCAGACACTGAGAAGTTGTGTTTCAGAGATAGCCAAGGACATGTTGTCAAAACAAAGTTCTGATGGTCAGAATGTTGAGACAGAATGGCCAGGCCATTTTGACTAAGTTAAGTAAGGCCAAAACAAAAATAACTGGTGGTCGCAATGATGTTAAGGTCCACAAAAACAAGATTAGCAATTCTCGAAAGAACACTACAACCTCTCCTGTGGTAAATTTCGAAAAAGACCACAAACTGTCACCCTGACCTTGCTGATGACAATTCCCCCATACCACCTAATTACTCAGCCCCTTCCCAAAGACTTTTCAAGGCCAGGTACAGAGCTAGATAGGGAAGTTGACTGACTAAGCCAAGAACAGCTCCCTGAGCAAGCCAACCAATGCCTGATGAGATCTATTGTCAGTCTGTGTTACTTTCTGTTTCCTGTTGTCTGCATTTCTGTTTTGTGTTGTCTGCTTCTGCTGTCTGTATCTGTAATCTGAGAGGCCTGGGTTTTGGGGGTTTCAGGAGAAACCCGACTGGGTGGTGGCTGAGGGGCCTGTAAGGATCTCACAGCTGTGATGAGCAGACGTGCTAGGTCGTCACGGGCCACTAGACATGGAGAAAGCTCCAGGGTCAGGATTCCGGGGGATGCTCTAGAATCCCATTGGGAGGTGACGGTTCTCCTCTGTCCGGAGGCAGCTAGGGTTCAGCTGCTGTCTGAGTCTGGTATTAACAGTATAAGGCATGTGTGGAAATCCCGTGTCGGACGCTCTGATTTGGTTTTGCTTGTCTTGGTTGCTCTCTGTGATATTGTTGTATAACCTGGTGTATCTGGCCCCTGTTGTGTGCAGGAGTACCTAGTTTGTTTCGGCATGTCTGGCACAGCCGAGCAACTCTGTGATCTGGCTTTGTTGTATCTGTGTGTGCAGGAGCATCTAGTGTCTGTGATTGAACAGAGCTGTCTGTGTGGTCAAGTTTACTACAACACAAGGAATGGCAACCCCTTCTGATGGCCCAAAAGTTAGTCTTCCTGCAAGTCTGCGCTCTAATGTTTCCTTCCTTCCTTCCTTCCTTCCTTCCTTTCTTTCTTTCTTTCTTTCTTTTCTATTACAGGGTTTCACTCTGTAATACTGGCTGTTCTGGAACTCATAAGAGATTCACCTGCCTCTGCCTCCTGAGTGCTGCGTCTAAAGGTGAGTGCCACCATGCCCCACCAGAACTAGTCTTTATATATCAAGGACCTAAATGAAATTACCATGACTCAGAATCACAAATGCTTACTACAATCTGAAACTTCCTTCCATCCAAATCACAGGCAGACAAGCCCATATAGCCATACTACACAACAGATACAAGTCAGGTTCTCCCTATTTGTAACTTGGCAGAAAATCGTGTACCTGCTTGTCTCTCTTAGGCTCAAAGTATAGCCAGAGGGCTGAGCAGCCACTGAGCATCTGCCTGTTCCTTGAAACACAGGGTCAGCAGGAGGACAGACCCACAAGAGCACTGACAAGGGGAGAGAGTTCTTAGCAAGGCAGATGTGAGGCAGATAACAAGACAGCAAATGTGTTGGCGTATGCTGATGCAGGAGTACACACATCGTGAGCCTCTCCGAAGAAGTACCAGCTACCTTCAGTTTATTGCTTTATATTTACCTTTAGTCAAGTTGGCTCTTTGTCAATCTGAAGTAGATGAGGGCTTTGTTGGTCACAGGAAGTGCAATGTCCACATCCTGCACAGGACTTTGGGCTCCCTGCGAAGTGCCTGCTTCACACTCACAACCTTGGACATATAATGTGCCTGAGGCCTTGCCTCTCCTTCCCTTTCTTTCTTTATAGTTTGTGGGTTGGGGGACCAGGCTCTTTGTCTTTGTTGTTTGAAACAGATTCTGGCAGCATTGCCGAGGCTTGAATTTGCAGCGATCCTCCTGCCTCTGCCTCTAGAGTTCGGGGATTATTGATGTGTGGTATCACACCTCATACCTGACTTTCTTTTTTTTTTTTTTTTCTTAGTAAAACTGCCTAGTTGTCATTAAAAGGGGGGAGAGTGGGTTAAGTAGCACAGAGGTTCGCTCTTGAGCACAGCACACAGGAGGTCAACTTTCATCTCCAGCACCAAAGAAATCACAAACCACATTAGGACAGCTTGCCTGACCCACTGTCACAAACGGCAGACACAGGCCTGGCGAGATGGCTCAGCCATCAAGAGCACTGGATGTTCTTCCAGAGGTCCTGAGTTCAATTCCCTGCACCTACATGATAACTCACAACTATACCCAAGCTCAGGAGATCCAATACCCACTTCTGACGTCTGACATCTGCAGGCACCAGGCAAGCATACAAGACATACAAGAATTCAACACACACACACACACACACACACACACACACACACACACGCAAAACTTCATTTGAGTCCAGGTCTTGTGGTTGTTCAAAATCAGCCTTTTTAAAGGTTTGGACTTTTTTTTTGGTTGGCTTTTTGAGGCAAGGTCTCAAGTTGAGGCTGGCCTTGAACTCCTGATGGGACCGGGACCTTCTTTCTTAGCTCTCCCAAGGACTAGGACTACAGACTAGTTCCATCATCTCTCCTCTTCCCCTTTGTAAAGGCTTATGTCAGCATGCCCAGTGTGTGTGTGTGTGTGTGTGTGTGTGTGTGTGTGTGTGTATAAAATTTATTATTAGTTTTTAAATTTTTCTTCAGAAGCCAGAAGGAGTTGGATTTTCCTGGAGCTAGAGTTGGTCTGTCTTAACTGCTAGGCAGTCTTTCCAGCTGCTTTTGATTTTATCGAGACAGCATTTCCCATTGTAATCCTGGCTAGCTTCAAACTTTCAGTGAGCCACCCCCTCCCCCTGAGTGCCCCATTTCTGCTTGCTAAGTGTTGGCATAATAGGGGTGTGCCACTGTATTCGGCTGAGTTACACACTCGTTATTTAAACTCAAGGGCTCTAGATACTCTTTCCCAAACCTACACTCAGCTCTGGTTCAGAGAAATCAATCCATGAGTCTGGGTACCAAATACTTCCTGGCTAATAGAGGAATATAACCTGTAGGAGTTAAGGGTGGCTTCTTTTTCTATGGCAGGTGGTGGGGGGAAAGGGTAAAGTGTATTCACATTCATTTTACTTAATATGTATCGTTCACTTCCTCCTTGTGTCAATAGCATACCATGAAAGGCTGAATGAATATATTCCTTATGATTATGAAGTCCTCCCCCTGTAAGAGGACAATCAAACTGTTTCCTTGGCTTTGGGGAGACTTCTGCCCCCAGAGAATACACTCATTTCCCCTGGGAAAATGGCCCTGGATAAGAGGAGGACCTTACATGCCCAAACCTGAAATCCTTCCAGTTTATATATGCTTTGAGCATATGTAGACCTTTATTTTCTTTCATGCAATGAATCATGATTAATAATCGCCAGAGGGTGAGGAATTACAGTCATACCTTATTACTAAAGATGAGTTTTTACCCTTACCCTCACCGCTGACGACTGCGGTGAGGAGGCATTCTATCAATTTCCACCCCTGAGTTTCCACCCGCATCCCCAGAGAAGGGCCAGAGCAAGGCGGCTGAGAGTGCAGAGGAGGGGTGGTTGGTTGTTCGTCACTAAGTCGTGCTCCTACACCCCCACTGAACTGGTGATTCAACTCCTGGCATCAGAAGTCTTTTCTAGTTTGTTTTGCAATTTGAGATGTGTGTGTGTGTGTGTGTGTGTGTGTGTGTGTCTCATCTAGCATGTGCTGGTCTTGAACTTGCATAGCTGAGGCTGACTCCAATTCTTGACCCTATCTGTTGTGTTTTATAAAAAAGAGAGGGAGGAGGGGAATGGGGAAAGAAGAGACAGAGAGGAAAGTGGGCAAGAGGATAAGAGAGTCAGAGAGAGAGGAGGGGCAAGCAGCCACCATCCCCCCCCCCCTTTTTTTTTTTTTTGTCTTTTTGGTTTTTGTTTGTTTGTTTTGAGACAGGGTTTCTCTGCATAGCCCTGGCTGTCCTGGAACTCTATAGACCAGGCTGGCTTCGAACTCAGAAATCCGCTTGTCTCAGCCTCCCAAGAGCTGGGATGAAAGGCATGCACCACCACTGCCCTGCACAAGCAGTCACTTTTATAGTGAGTCAGGCATATCCGGCTGTTGCCAGGTAACTGTGGAGCGGAGCCTAAAAGAAATGCTAACATTGTAACTTCCACCTCCCACCTTACCGATGTGTACCACCATGGCTGCCTTGGCCTAAGAGGAAATCTGCTTAGTGTGTTATAGAGATGCACAAATCAATACAAAATATTTGCGTAGGGAAGTTGGTAGGAGGTTGATG
>JADRCD010173751.1:0-10730 GCA_019843815.1 Montemys delectorum | reverse complement strand
TTTTTCCATCTATGGTAATTGAGAGTTTTGCTGGGTATAGTAGCTTGGCATTTGTGTTCTCTTAGGGTCTGTATGGCATCTGCCCAGGATCTTCTAGCTTTCATAGTCTCTGGTGAGAAGTCTGGTGTCATTCTGATAGGCCTGCCCGTTTATGTTACTTGACCTTTTTCCCTTACTGCTTTTAAAATTCTTTCTTTGTTTAGTGCATTTGGTATTTTTATTATTATGTGTCAGGAGGAATTTCTTTTCTGGTCTAGTCTATTTGGAGTTCTGTAGGCTTCTTGTATGTTCATGGGCATCTCTTTCTTTAGGTTAGGGAAGTTTTCTTCTATAATTTTGTTGAAGATATTTGTTGGCCCATTACATTGGGAATCTTCACTCTCTTCTATACCTATTATCCTTAGGTTTGGTCTTCTCATTGTGTCCTGGATTTCCTGGATGTTTTGGGTTAGGACCTTTTTGCTTTTTGCATTTTCTTTGACTGTTGTGTCAATGTTTTCTATGGTGTCTTCTGCCTCTGAGATTCTCTCTTTTATCTCTTGTATTCTGTTGGTGATGCTTGCATCTATGACTCCTGATTTCTTTCCTAGGTTTTGTATGGCCAGGATTGTCTCTCTTTCTGTTTTCTTTATTGTTTCTATTTCCATTCTTAGATTCTGGATGGTTTTGCTCATTTCCTTCACCTGTTTGATTGTGTTTTCCTGTAGTTCTTTAAGGGATTTTTGTGTTTCCTCTTGAAGGGCTTCTAGCTGTTTACCTGTGTTCTCTTGTATTTCTTTGAGGGTGCTATTTATGTCTTTCTTAAAGTCCTGTATCATCACCATGAGAAGTGATTTTATATCTGAATCTTGTTTTTCTGGTGCAATGGTGTGTCCAGGACTTGCTATGGTGGGAGAATTGGGTTCTGATGATGCCAAGTGACCTTGTTTTGTGTTGTTTCTTTTCTTACGCTTGCCCCCCACCATCTGGTTATCTCTAGTGTTACCTGCCCTTGCTAAATCTGACTGGAGCCTGTCCTTCCTGTGATCCTGGTTGTATCAGAACTCCTCAGAGTCAAGCTGTCTCTGTGATCCTGTGATTCTGGATCCTGTGATCCTCGGTCTGTTAAATCACCTGGGAGTGGGGCTTCCTCTGTGTGTTGTGGGACTGGCTGTGGAGCTTGCGCCCAAGGTCTACTCTGGACACTAACCCAGACAGACAGGAAGGAACCCGAGTCACTGGGCTGGTGGAGTTCCTGTGTACCTGGTCCCGCTGGTCCCAGTTACTCCCAGTGTTGGGACAGATGTTGATTCCTCCTCACCTCTGATCCTGGGTGTGTCAGAGCACCTGGGAGTGGAGCCTCCTCTGGGTGTTGTGAGACTGGCTGCAGAGCTTGCGCCCTAGGTCTGCTCTAGACACCAGCCCCTCTCAATGCTTTTTAAGTGGGCAAGGAGGGCAGTCATTCTTCTGGGCAGGTTTGGGGAAGTCTGAAAGTATGTTGTGAGGAACTGGAGCCCACTAGGAAGTAGGGCAATGAGCTGGCCTCAGCACACTCTCCTGGCTGGCTGTAACCCTCTCCAGCAATGGACTTCTAGCTGAAGATTATCTAGTCTTCCAACCCCAGACACATGGAACTTTACTAGCCCAGAACTTCTCAGAAGGCTCACACTCAATAGCAATGTCGCTTTCCTTCTCAATCTTCAAGTCTTTTTCTGAGCATGTGCATGTGTCAATAAGGCCATGCATCCATTGAGCTCCGCTGGACTTCTGACATGCTTTTGTGCAAATGAAAGCTTTCTGAATGCTTGCTGCACCCTGACCTTCAAAACACTTATGTGTGATTAATATTTGGCAGAGTTTCTCTTTATAAGATTTGAGATTGTTATGTGAGCAACAAATGTGAATGCAGCGTTCACCCCTTTTAAAGGCTTTTCCACTATCATTCACACAGGGTATAAAAAAATTAATGTGATTCTAAATAATCTTGACCTCTGGAGAAGGCAACAAATGTTGTATTTGATTCAAGGTAATTTTGTTAAAGGCAACTGAGAAAAATGAACAATTCAGTCATATAGAGCAGGGCTAGTCAAAGGCCGACCTATCTCAGAGGTCCTGTTTCCACACCAACAGAGATAAATGGGTGTGTCTATGGTCTCTGACCTGGAAGAGCTGGATGGAGGGTAGGAAGGAAGAAAGAAGGGAAGGAGGGGAAGAGATGGCCTAGAGTTCTGCAAATGGTCCTTTACTAAGCCTTTTACTTATAAAGGATAGGAACTCAGTTCAAACTGGGCTCAAGGAAAACAACAGAAGCTGGGTGTGGTGGTACATCCTTTAGTCCCAGAATAAGTGGGACATAGATAGGCAGGTCTCTGTGAGTTTGAGGGCATCCAGATCTACATAGTGAGTTCCAGGTTAGTCAGGGCTACATAGAGAGATCCTGTCTCAAAAAAAGAAAGGAAGGAAAGGATAAAGATAGGAAGGAAGGAAGGAAGGAAGGAAGGAAGGAAGGAAGGGAGGGAGGAAGGAAGGGAGGGAGGAAGAAAGGAAGGAAGGAGAGAAGGAAGGAAGGGAGGTAGGAAAGAAGTTAGGAAGGAAAGAAGTTAAGAAGGAAGGGAGGGAGGGAGGAAGGAAGATAGGAAGGAAGAAAGGGAAGGAGGGAGAGAGGAAAGAAGGAAGAAAAGAAGTGAGAAAGATAGGAAAGAAGGGAAAGAAGGAAGAAGGAGGGAGAGAGGGAGAGTGGAAGGGAAGATGGGAAGGAGGAAGGACAGAGGGAGGGAAGGAGGAAGGGAGGGGAGGAGAGAGGGAGGGAGAGCAGGCAGGCAGGCAAGCAGGCAGGCCGGTAGTTGAGGAGTAGGAGTGCTCAGAAATGCTTAAACAGAAACCCTCAAAAATGCTGTGCTGTGTATCTTTTTATTTCTTAGTGCTCCCGTGCTATTTTTCTAGCTTCCTTTTCAAACTGGCTCTCCTATCTTGATGACAAAATGACTCCTCACTGATCCTAGTTCATCTCTTTACAGCCCAGCAATCCTACAGGAAAGAGAAAGTCTCTGCCCAAGGCTGTGACTGGGATTCTGTGATTGAGTGTCACTGTGCCAACCGGGGGTCATGTCTAAGTCACTGGACTAGTTGCCATGCACTGAATGTGTACTGAAGTTTGAAGGTCATCTGCAAAAGTCAGGTGGAAATTCAACTGCCATTAGAGCATCTAAATAAAGAAATGAGCAGAATTTGAGAGAATGATCTGGAATTCAAAGCTACATAATGAGTTTAAAGCCAGCCTGGGACATATAACAACACCCTGTGGTGGTTTGAATGAGAATGCCCCCTCTCCCCAGGCTCGCATGTTTGAATGCTTAGTCCCCAGTTGCCCCAGTTGATGAAACAGTTTGGGAAGGTTTAGGAAGATGTGTGGCCTTGTTGGAGGTGTCATTGGGACAGATGTTGAGTTTCAAAAGACTTATGTGATTCTTAGTATATCACACCCTTCTCTGACTCTCTTTCTCTTGCTTTCTCTGTCTCTGTCTCTGTCTCTGTCTTTGTCTCTCTCTCTCTCTCTTTCTTATTTTTTCTTTTTTTATTCTTTTTTTTATTAGATGTTTTCTTTATTTACAATATCTCCTTTCCCAGGTTCCCCTCCAAAAGAAAAAATAAAAATAAAATAAAATAAGAAAGAAAAAAAAAAGCAAAAACTAAAACAATCCCCTGTTCCCTCCCCCCTCCCCCTGCTCACCACCTATCTTTCCTCTCTCTGCCCCATGGTTGTAGATCAAGATGTGAGCTCTCATCTGTTTCTTTACTACATCATCATGGATGCTAATGTTCTGAAACCATAAGCCAAATTAAATGCTCCCTTGTATAAGTTGCCTTGGCCATGGTATTTTATCCCAGCAATCGAAAAGTAACTCAGATAAAGCCCTTTTAAAACAAACAGAAGAAAGCAGAGTGATCTTCCAGAGGCGGTGAGGCCGTGAGGACTCTGGGAATGTAGCAGTGTCGGGAGTGATGGTGACCCAAAGTCCGAGTTTGTCTTAGGATTGAGCTCTGCCCAGTTTCCTTCTCAGTGTCATGGGTGATTGTTTACACTTCGCTGTGCTGGGCGGTGCGACAACACAGCCCAAGGGCCCTTGCCAGCTGCCAGCATACACCAGGTGTGCAGTCTCAGACTTCTCAGCCTCCAGATCCACAAACCAAGTATATCTCTACTGTTCTCAAGTTACCCTATTGGTGGCACTCCATAAGAACAACTGAAAGCAAATAAGACAATGGACTGAGGGGCTGGAGAGATGGCTCAGCTCAGCGGTCAAGAGCACTGGTTGTTCTTCCAGAAGACCTGAGTTCAATTCCCAGATCTCGTTATAGATGGGCTCTGATGCCCTCTCCTGGCACACGAATGTACATGCAGATAGAGCATTCATACATTTAAATAAATAAATCAACCTTTAAAATAAAAGACAATGGAATTACTTGACTAGTCCAAATCTCAGATAAGAGGGGTAGAGGATAGAAGGCAGGAACATGGAAGGCAGTACACAGGCCTGGTAAGCTGAGATACAAGATGTATGACTTGCTAGCGATGACAATGACAGGATCTCTCTTCCCAAGTCTTTCTTTGGACTTGTTTTTTAGACTATCTTGTTTTCTTTCTTTAGACTTTCTTGTTTTCTCCTTAGACAGACATTTTAGTTGTGCCTTCCAGCCTCCTGACAGCTGGATGTTACCATGAGACTGAGTTCCAGCCAATGGAAGGTGACAGAAAGTAATACAGATTTCCTCTAGGCCCTTGAAAGCTGTCAGGGACCTTAGAAGCCTCCAAGAGAAAGCCAAGTATGTACAAAGACAGAAGGGCCTGGATCCTTACATCTTAATGGTTTGGAAGGATGATGACCAACATGCATTGTGAATATTTTAGCATATTTGAAAACGTGTTTTGAAGGGTGTATTTGTTATTGCAGCTAACGTTAACTAGATGAGAGAGGTACACACACATATGTGTGTGTGTGTGTGTGTGTGTGTGTGTGTGTGTGTGTGTATGAAAGAAAAGGAGGGGTTTTAATTAAGTAGGTGTAAACTAAGCAGCTGTCCATTGTAAGCATGTGCCTGGAGCTTGAGATTGTAGCCATTCTAATCAGTCAGTTACCATGGGGTTACAGATTGCTATGGTCAAGTAGCCAGCAAATATGGCTTCAATGCCTGACTGCTACCAGTCAGTGCCCAGCCATGGCTTTGTCATTTCCTGACGACCCTCTTTTTCTTCATCTGAAGTGTTGTTGATGGAAATCTTCCTGACTGTGAGAATCAAGCATAATGATCCTATCCAAGGCTGGCCTCTGAACAGCCTGATAATAACTTAATGAGTCCATTCCACTTCATTTTATTGTTATCCACAGAACCTTAAAAATTAGCACTTATCAGAGGTGTCTCAGTAGTTAGAGAACTAGCTGTTGTTCCAGAGAATCCAGAGAATGACTGAGGTTCAAGTCCCATTCAAGGCCATTTGTAAACATTGATACATACACAGTAAGGTAAAACACAAAAGCATAATGGCACCTGACGTGGCTTTGGGAAAGAAAACCTGCTACACACCTTGGTCTCTGAAGAAGGACCACATCGCTGTGATCAACTCTACCATAAGAAAACTTAAAGTTTCCCAACCTACTCCCTTGTCTCCTTCCCCCTAGTACTTAACTGCTATCTAATGCTTATTCATTTGTCCGAATGCTAGCCATTCCTTCAGTGGACATCATCCTTTCCCCACCTGGACTATAAAATCCAGCCTAGTCCTTTGGCCGCAGACTGCCAAGTGAGACTTCTAAAACCCAATCGTGTCCTATCTCTGGGAATAGAAGCCTCTGTTCTTAGACCTTAATCTAAGGTGCATGAAGCTCACCCCAGCATTTGGGAACATTCTCAATGTACCTCAACCTACTCTCAGCTCATGTCCAGCATTAGCCAGATATCACTTAGCTGCATTCAGAATGGTTGGGACCAGAAGTCCAGCCAAACCAAAGAGCAGAGAACACAGGAGGGATAACTAGAGTTGCTCACTGGACAAGTACAGATCAGACAATAGAGATGGGGGTGGGGGTGGGGTGGAGAAGAGAAGGAAGAGGATTTAAAAACGAAGCAGGGAGGGGTAGATTAAAGAAGATTGATGGTAGGCACCACTGAAGGAGGGAACTCAAAGCTGTCTGTATGGAAGAAACTAAAGAGAGGAGACACTTGGAGTATAAGTGACAGGGAGGCAGAGGGGCCTGGCCCCAGTACTGCAGGACAGTCAGGAAGGCAGTGGGAGAAGGAAGAGGTCATTGGATCTGGCCAAGAGAGTCTCTACAGTGTTTTCACTGGAACAAAGTGGGTGGGAAGAAGCCTGCTGGTCTGAGAGAAGGGAATAAAGGAGAAGGAAAGGGGGGAGAGAAAGGGGAGGAGGAAGGGGAAGGGAAGGGAGGGGAAGGTGCAGTGGGAGGAACTGGCTTACTTCAGAAGAATGACTGAGGTAACCTGAGTCCACCCGCTAAGAGGCAGCCCATTGTTCCTGACCTGTGGTGGTGGGCCGAAGTTCCTTGCATCAGCTCCATGGAGATTTCATCAGTCACCACCTGTTCCTTGTGGCCCAGCCAGGCCGCTAAAGCCTGAGCTGTTACCAGAACTGGTTCAAAGGGACCGAACAGCAGGTGTTAAAATCCCATTTGCCTCAGGAGCACCTTCCTCCTTTGCCCACCTGCCTCACAAATGTCCTTCCTCCAGAGCTCCTGGTGGCTAGGCCATAATGCTAATTCCATCCCAGTGGTGACCAGCAGCAGGATGGGACCTGGGCACAAGTCCCCAGAGAATCTAAACACAGCTCCTCTACTCTGTAGCTGTGTATGTTTGTTAGTCAGGTCACACACATCTCCTGCCAAACCCTCAGTCTCTTCATCTACACAATGGAGACAGCAATACTGACTTGAGAGACCAGACCTCAAGGTCATATCAGAAAACATGGCAAACCCTTCCCCAGAAGGTTCGTGGTCCAGAAGTTTTGATGTGGTGATGCTCATTTGTCCGAAGTCGCAGGCATGCCATTCACAGGCGGCTCCCTTCTCTCACAAACTGTATTTAGCACTGTGACTACTTTTGCTTTTCTGCTTACCAACAGCCCAACAGCATCCCACCTCCGCCACTGCTACCCCTGTAGTCAGCAGCTATAGGGGCATCATTGCCCTCCGGGAAACGGCAGTCTCTGAACCGCTAATTTTGGGACTTAAAATCCTGCAGCTGGGGCTGAAGAGAGCTCTCTGACCTCTCTGCACACCAGGCACACACATGGTGCACAGATATACATGAAGAAAAAAAACCTCATACACATAAATAAAATAAATAAATATTTTTTTTTTTAAAAAAAAGTCCTGCACTTGTGGGTTGGGGAAGTGATTTAGTGATAGAGAGCTTGCTTAGCATACACCAGACACTGAACTTAAAAATAAATCCTTCCATGATGCTATCCTGATTTCAAAGCCTTCTCATTGTGTTTATAAAAAAGAAAGAAGGGGCTGGTGAGATGGCTCAGTGGGGAAGAGCACCGACTGCTCTTCGGAAGGTCCTGAGTTCAAATCCCAGCAACCACACGGTGGCTCACAACCACCCATAATGAGATCTGACGCCCTCTTCTGGTGCGTCTGAAGTCAGCTACAGTGTACGTACATATAGTAAATAGATAAATCTTTAGAAAGAAAAAACACTAAATCTGCACCTCATGGAATGCTATACATGCCTGATGGAGGACTAAAAATGCCCTATGGAGTGTTACATATGCCCCATGGAGTACTATATATGCCCCATGGAGTGCTATTCACGCCCTGTGGAGCGCTATACATGCCCAAAGGAGTGATATACATGCCCCAGGGCATGCTATATATCGTCTATGGAGTGCTATATAGTCTACACTGTGAAGTCCCGGATGGACTGCCGTTAGGGGTGTCTTGTTGCTGTATAGCCACTCCCAGCCTCGGTCAGGCTTTTACTCTGACACTGTCTTACTTCTGCTTTACCATATTCAAGTCTTTGCTCAACCAATACCTTCAACAGCTGGCACACGATCCGATTACAAACCATACTCCGTGAGCCAGCTCCCAGTTCCAGCCTTTACCCCCATGCTATCGTATTTCATTCCGTTTTCCTATGGGCTGTCTCTGCAGAACTCTATGTTGTGTTTACGTGGAAGCCCTTCTTTGCTGGGACAAGGGCTTTGCTCTCTCATTATCCTGAGAACCTAGGACAGTTTCTGCCAGGTGATAAGCCTTCAGTATCTGTTGACTGAAAGAAAAAAAAAAAATGGATGACTGTACTTCCGGTGTCTGTCAAGCTAAAGAATGTTCTTGATCCTGTCTGGCCTACTCCACAGTGCCTAGCTCCATATACAGAGAGAGCACTCCCTCTCAAGCCTGGTCTAGGCAGTACCCACCTAAAGAGCAGATTGCTTGATTTGCTCTGTGGAACTGCTTTGCCTCAGTATCAGTTCAAGCTTTGCATCAGCAACAAAAAGAACACTCTTTCAATTGCTTTTTATTATAAAAACACTAAATTGGGTATGGAAATTCACACCTACTGATGTGTTAGAACGGCGGCTCGAGTCGGGACACACCACACACTAGGCCCAAACAGTTCCACCTGTAAGAGGTTTAATTGAGAGGGAAAGAGGAGGCAGTAGTGGTGATAGAGGAGGGAGAGAGAAACAGAGCGCAAGAGCACGAGAGGAACGTTCCTCGTGCATATATATGGGTTCTGATGTAGTGGCCGCAGGTAAAGGTGGGAGGTGAGCCCAATGGATTCTGGGAATATGGCGGCTGTTGCCCTGGGATCAGGTCTGTGTGGCCCGCCCATGTGACTTCACGGGCTTTGGAGGCCCTGATGCTAACACCTACAACCCTGAGGACAGTGAAGCAGAGTGCTATGAGTTCTAGGCTAGCCTGGGCTACAGAGTAAGACCTTGTATCAAATAAGTAAATAAGATGAATAAAAATCAAGGGGCTGGAGAGATGACCACGGTTTGATTCCCAGTTCTCACATGGCAGCTACAAAAGCCTGTAACTCCAGGCCTAGGAGATCAGGTCCGGTCTTCTGGCCTCTGCAGACGCCAGGCACACATGTGGTACATCATACATAGGTGTGGTACGGCACACATGAGGCAAAACACTAACACACATTAAGTACATACACAGAGAAGGCTAGACTCATTCCATGACAGACTTCAAGTTGGCAGTTAAGGAAACTAGGCCTAAGAACTGGGCAAGCCCAGGCAAGTCAATTACTAAAACAAAAACAAAAACAAAAAACCCAGGCTCCAGCCTTCCCTCCCAGGTAAGGGCTCTGGAATGCCTAGCGATAGAGTCAGATAAAGCTCAACTGCCCCTGACTTCCTCAGTAACAGGCTCCAGCCCCCACACCCTGGTAAAGGAATGTCCCAGCCACCTGGCCTGAAGCAAGGACAATGAGTCAGCAAGTTTCCAGACCTGCCCAGGCCCCAGGGTAATGGGATGCCCTTAGAGATGGAGTAAGAGAAAGCTCACTTTCCCTAGAACCCCCTAATGTGCTTTAAATCAAGCCCGGGAGCTCAACCGGTGGTCTCTCTATCTTGGGGATGGGAGACCCCAGCATCCTACACTTCTGCAGAATAAAATACTCTTTGCGTTTATAGGCTCTGGAGTCCGGGGTATCATTCTTTGGCAAATTATGGACCCTTGCAACATAAAGTTTAAATTCAGATTAATCAAAAAGTATTGAGAAGTGGGTATATTCATCTAAAATACTGTCTTCAAATCAGTAAGCATGTCTTTCGTCTTTATCATTCTTCTCTAGTCCCACACCATGTCCCCTCAACACTGTTGCTATGTGTCCCTGAAGAGTCTTCCTGTGCTCAGACACGGCTCTACACACATGTAACTCTCGCTTCTAGAAGCCCGTGCATTGAGCTCCATCTGCCACTCAGCACACAGTTTAGACATCCTCCTACCTGGCTCACTTCAGTCTACATCGTTGCTAGCACCTGCCTGGTAGTCCCGAGTACAGACACAATCAGCCCTCGGTGTAAGTCACGTGGAACACCTAGGTGAGCTCCCATTTGGGGCTCTGACAGATCCAGCTGCGGCAAGCTCTGCGGGGTGCTGCATACAGACATTAAGACCAAGCGATGTCAGAGAATGCAATCGTATCTGTGAACAGTTGAAAAGGTAAGTAATTAAGTTAAGGGATACTGTTTCGTCAAAAGACCCGCAACTTACCCGACATGGCAATATAACACTAGTTATTCTAATAGTTGAGAGCTAAGGGCAGGAGGATCAGGAACCTGAGGTCACCTGTGGTCATATACTCAGTCCCAGACCAGTGTGGGCTCCATGAGACCCTGCCTCAGAACAAAGCAGAGAAAGCAAACCATCAACAACAAACCTGCAGAAAACACCATCAAATCCGTTTAGCAAACCCTTGGTAACAAGTCTGATGGCAGAGGACAGTGAATGGCATTTGATAAGGAACCTTTTGTGAGTGTAGCATAGTAAATCCTACAGCTATTTTGCAAGATAGGTGTTACTGCTGTCCTTTGAAATTTGAAGAGATGCAGGCCTAGCTATTGAGATACCATGCCTAAAGTCCCCCTCTATTAGGTGGCAGGCCTGTGGCCCAAACCTAGGCCTGTTAACAAAAACACACTTTGGAGTCTCCATTTTCCCTGCCTCCTAGCTAATAGAAGAAACCACTGGTCTGTGAACCTTGCTTGG
>JADRCD010173744.1:0-10347 GCA_019843815.1 Montemys delectorum | reverse complement strand
AAATGACAAAATAGCAACTAACAGATTGGGAAAAGATTATGGCATCTCTTATAAAAGAAAGCACTTACCTGGGGACTTGCTTACAGTTTTAGCGTTCCCATATGACTATCATGGTGGGAAGCAGATAGCCATGGCACAGGAGCTGAGATGTGATCCTTTGGCATCAGGGAGAGAGAGAGAGAGAGAGAGAGAGAGAGAGAGAGAGAGAGAGAGAGAGAGAGAGAGAGAGAAGAGGAGAGGAAGAGAAAGAGAGAGACTTGGCCAGGCATAGGCTTTTGAAACTCAAAGCCCAGTCTCATTGACATATCTCTTCCAACAAGAACCCATATTCCCGCCAAAGGCCATACCTCCTAATCCTTCCAAAATGATTCCCCTAACTGAGAACCAAGCAATTAACTGCATGAGCCTATAGGGGTCGTTCTCATCTGAACCACACTAGCTGACACAGTTTACAGATCCCACGCATTCTCAATAAACCCCCCCCCCCATGACACCTTTCACATAAATGAGAAAAACCCCTGAAATTCATACAAAACCACAGTAGCTAAATAAATCCATGGAGGGATTGCTATATTATATTTAAAGATATATGTTACAGAACAATAGTAATAAAACCAGCATGGTACTGCCAAAAAAATAGATTATAGACAAAAGAAACAAAATAGAAAGGCCAAACTGGAGTGGACATAATTACAATCGTCTGATATTTGACAAAGATGACAAAAAGCACACACTGGGGAAAACACAGAATCCTCAACAAATAATGCTAGGAAACTGGATAGCCTCATGTAGAAGAATTAAATTAGACACATACATATCGCTCTGTACAAATGGGCTCCAAGTGGACCAAAGAACTGATGTGAGTCCAGAGACACTGAAACTGCCCGGAAGAAAACAGCCTCTACAAGAAATAAATGTAGGAAAGGATTTCCTCAGTAGGATTCTATTCACTCTGGAATTACAGCCAACAATCAACAAACAGAACTCATACAACTAAACAGCTTCTGTTTAGTTCCGGGACGAGTTGCTGTTTCCCTCCAAGACTTTGAAAGTTAACAGAATAACCAGGTTGAGACCAACTGATATAAAGGAGATAAAGTAGCACGAAGCCAACTTCAGGAAGCTGATAAACGGGCAGAGGTTGATTGCAAAAGCCAGTCTGGTCTTGCCAGTAAAGAATGGATCAAATCTGTCAATTAGCACATCATGACTTAGCTCTCAGTTCTCTTACACTCAAATTGCAACCAGCATGTTGTTCCCTTCCTTCCAAATGAAGGCTAGAGATCAGGATAGATAAATTGCCAAACAAAACCAGATTGAAGAGTCTAGTCTCTCATAGCTGCCAAGAAACCCTGAAGGGGCACAAACTTCACCATAAATCATAAATGTGCATAAACTCAAATGTACATCAAGGTAGTGGAAGCCTAGATTAAATTGGAGCATTTTTGTTTCAATAGCATTTGATTATTCTTGCGATGTTATTATGATGATGGTAACTACTGCAATTTGCTATTGTGTAGAAATGGTTTGTCCAAAGAGATGCTGCTCAAAATCAAGAATAACAGAGATGATTTGCTGCGAGCATCCGTTTGCAAGGCCAGGCAGCCTTCCATTCAGGAAGCTCGGTGTGTTTGGGAAAGTCTGACCCCTTCCCACCAGGGAGAATCATCCTGGAAGTAGAATTATCCTTTGCCCCTCAGTTTGCTGTTAGAGAGCAGTGGAACTTTGGACAGGGCGTTCCCACTGGCCTCTGTGAGGAAGTTCTGTAACTGTGATCTTCTACCAGCTAATACATTGCCAGATTTTGCCTCCTGTGTTTGTGAATGTGCAGAATGCTCTCCTCCCTCCCCACTAAGTCTTTGTGGTCAACTGTCTTCCTACAGATCCACTTTGTTAGAAGTCTCTCTGGGATCTGCTAGTAGAGAGAATGGTGGGATTTCCCCCGTTAGACTGAGGGCAGTGTGAATGTAGAATAATAATATGCACAGAACATAGGACAGCTTTGGGGTTACTTGTCCCGTGGTATTGATATAGGCTGATATCAGGCTTCAGAATGTACTTATGGAAGGGTCTCCAGATCTCTCCCCCTCCTCCGGCCCCTCCCCCTCCCCCCATACAAGGAATTGCACAGAGACAATTTATTAGGAGGTAGTATATTTCCAGAGATGGCGAAGCAGGCTGAGCGGAGAGAATGTTTATAAGTTCAATAGTGCCCTGTACAAAGAGTTTGGGTTTTTATGTCACATAACACAGGCTCTTTGAGTTATTTGCATAGGCTTTTTGGTTTATTTGTATAACACCAGCCTTTCAGAGCATGCTATGTTACATACAGTTTTGTGCAGTATTTCATGTATCACAAGTCTCAGTAGCATTTTAACTCTGTAGCCAGGGGTGCAGTGCCTTTGCATTTAAAATGGGCTGTAAGTCAATCTCAGTCACCCTGGCTTTGGACCACCTCTGTTCTCCCTCTGTGCTGTGGGAGCAGCTAAGTTTGCATCGGCTGCCTGAACTGATTTTGCAAGGCTTTGGCAAGTCTTCCGGATCTCACTTTGCCTTGTCCTTCTGCCTCAGTTGCTCTCCTGCCTACTGCTGCTGCCCATCTCCCCTTAAGACACTGTAAATTGTTTAAAAACAAGTGGTTCAGCTTTCTAGGCTTAGCAAAATGGTGGCGTTTAGAGAAGCAGCCTGGACGGCTCCGACTCAGAAGAATTGCCATGACACCATGATCTGTTGTGAAAGAGATGAAACGACAAATTGTAAAGTACCTGATGGTGAGCTTACACACATGAAGTTCTTATTTCTGACCTAATAATTCACAATTTGTAAAGTTGAGAGAGAACGTAGGTGAGGAACCTCAAAAAACCCTTCTCACACACGCAGCTTGTGTCTTTCCGTCTGAGTCTTCTATCTGCTTATGTGGAAAAACTCATCTCACTTTGAGTCCAACAGCAGTTGCCACTTAAAAGGCAGAATACAGAGAGGGGTGAATGGGAAGAGAGAGGGATGCTTTGAAATAAACATCTCTTTCACATTTTTTCTTTTCTGTCATTTGAAAGCGTTGGTTCTTCTGTGCTCATTCTTAGACTGCGGAGGAACACCGAGCAGTGTAGACGGTCCGTTGTAGAAACACCAAGCAGTGTAGACAGTTCTTTGTAGAAAGTATAGAATCTTCTGTGTGGGCCTTTTTCTTCACCAGGATATAGGGAGTTGTGACTCCTCAGGAGGACCAGGGGAGGGGTTCTGTCTGTGAGAGTAACAAGGGAAGCGTGCTTCCTGGGTAAGGGTGTTCTCTCTCTGTGCGCTCTCTGTGTGCTCTCTTCCCTTACTGGTCACCAGGATTATTCAGAATGGACATAACCTTCATTCTGCCCTTCACACAGACACAGCAGGGAGACAAGGTTCTGAACAAGTTGTGAAGAAATAAGGCCCATGGTGTCTCACGACACATAGCCATCGCCAGCTCATTCCTTCAGTGATGGGATTCTCAGAGCCAGATGACCCCAGTCTCCAGTTTCTACATTGGAGTCAGAATGGATGCTGGGATCATCTAGCGCTGAGACTCTCATCGCTGAAGGTATGAGCTGGCGATTTTTAGACAAAGTTGAAACTGGTTCTTCCCACTTTCTACTTGGTGTATAGGCTTAAATCCCCTTTCTTTGTTCTGTAGTAATTTGATCAGAATTGTGCTCTTCGATGAGAGTTAATTCTATGGAATTCTTTAGTAATAAAGTGCCTCTTTATTACACACACTCTTGGGCCACCCTGCTTTGCAACAACTATAATAAATTTAAGTACAAAATGTTCAGGAAAAATTCCTTTCAGCACCATATAATCTTTTAGTAGATGGAGGTAAGCTATTTACCTCTTGATCAGAAGTTGGTGAAAAAAACCGCAGGGAGAATATTCTCTATTTCCTTTTTGATCTTAGTAATTGGTTTTGTAATTGGTAGACCTGTGTTGGCACCCATGAGCAACTACCTGCCATTTAGAAGCAAGCCTGTGTTCTAGCAGTTTAATGAATGCTGACCAGTGCTGGGCTCATGTGGCAACAACTCTGCATAACACCTCTGGTGACGCAGTGTGCAATTTCCTAGCCTTTCCCACACAGCTGTAACAAATTCAATGAAAGTTGCCCCTTCAAAAGATGCCAAGAAGCTGGCCTCGCTGGCTATAGCCTTTGGGAAAAGAAACCAGTTATGTTGGTAAAGAAAGGACTTAGGCCTTTAAATCAGAATACTGTCTTACTCCCATGAGGTAGAAGGGGGGACCTCCCATGCTCCCAAACACCACAACCACAGGGCCCCAGGCTCTGTGGAAGGCTCATCGCAGGGACCTCACCCAGGCATTGCTCTAGTGGTTGCACGTTCCTAACTGCAAATTGCAGCTCAGAACACAGGTTAATCAACACATTGACTTTGAGAAAAATTTTCTTTTCTTTCTGAGATTATAATCTGTTTGTATCATTTCTACCTTCCTTTTCTTCCCTTCTAACCTTCCCATATATCTGCCCCTCACTCTCTTTCCAATTCATAGCCTCATTTTATTGTTATATGCATATATATATATATATATATATGTCCATATATATGTCCATATGTGTGTGTGTGTGTGTATGTATGCCTGAGTAGTTTCCTTGCCAACATAACTGGTGTCTTTTGCCCATAGACATTCCCAATATATATAGGCATATATACC
Organism: Montemys delectorum; assembly: GCA_019843815.1. Classification (NCBI taxonomy): domain Eukaryota; kingdom Metazoa; phylum Chordata; class Mammalia; order Rodentia; family Muridae; genus Montemys; species Montemys delectorum. Next base: position 5,652 of record JADRCD010173744.1, on the reverse strand, counting down.
TATACATATGCACATATATGTATATGCCTATATATATTTATGTGGTACACACATATATATGTAGTACATATGTACTATGTACATATGTATGTATTCCTAAATATAACCTGCTTTGTCTGTATAACATCACCAACATGTATGTTTTTAGGGCCAACCCTTTGGTTTTGGATAACCACTTCGTGTGCTCTTCCCTGGAGTAGACTGCTCCTCCCACTGGTGTGGGACTGAGGTCTCATGGTCTTTCCCCCATCCACTTTGGCACATCTACCAGTGTCTTCCTATTCAACTTTAACTTAGGCAGTCATCTGGCCGAGACTTCAGAGGTGTGACATTCAAGCTTTTGTCCTTTCATTCAGCCCAGCATCCCACCCTGCGGTTCCTGGTCACCCCCACAGAGTTGGACATGGGTTCCGTCTTGAGGAATGGGCCATAAGTCAAAGCAGATGTTACTTGGTTCTTCTACAACTTTCGTGCCACCATTTTTTCTAGTGTGTTTTCCAGGTAGGACAGATTGTAGATCCAAGATTTTGTGGCTGGGTTGGTGTTTATATTTCTCTTTTGGTAGGCTGCAGAGCCCCTTTCTATACCAAAACCATTAAAACATGGGGGAAAGATTCCTTACAGGCATCAGTTTGGTTTCTCCATGCTCAATGAAATTCGAGAGCATCCTCAGTTTACAGAGAACTTCCCACTGCCTTGGCAACAGCCTGGGCTGTTTGATGATTTTCACAGGACCCTCTTTGCCAACAACTCAATGAATGTAACCTAGTCCTGGTACTGGAAGCTTTGTTTGGTGATAAGAGAGACCCAGTTAGGACTCTGTCTCCCCCATTATTAGGAGAATTCACAAGGATCCTCTTCATATACTTTAGGAAGTTTCCAGTATAGTAGGTTTCCATGCAGCTCCTCAAACACTCCTCAATTTTGTCTCCCTCAACCGCATTTTCTACTTATATACCACTAGCAATTAATAAGTGCCCTGTGCTGATAGATCCATAGCCTTACTGACATGTGATGTTTTGTCTTTTAGAATCTTATTCATTTTGATGTATGTGTGAAGTGATATCTCATTTTGATTTTACTTTACTTTTTGCTAGTCACTAATAATATTGAAGCATCTTTTCATATGCTTTTTGGTTATGTCAACTTTATCCCCAAATACTTGATAGGGATCATTTAGAAGAAAAGAGTTATTTTTACTTATTGTTTCAAAGGGCTCAGGCAATGGGTTTTTGCTCATTTGCTTCATCTGAATGTCTGTAGGAATGGAAGGCAGCAGAGAGTGCTTAGCTCATGGTGAACCAGAATAAGACACAAAAAGAGATGGGGGGTACTGGGGATCAGGTGAAATGTCGTATAATGTAAGTCACACCCAATCGAGCCATATCCATGTAGTCCCTACCTTTAACAGTCTGTCTTGAACCAGCAGCACCAAGTGACAAAGGTCTAATGTCTGAGGCTCTGGGGGTCATTTAATATCACTGGCATCCACACCCTGTCTGTGAAATGTCTTCACAGGTGTCGTCACAATGGCATCACAATGATGACATCACACATGGTGGTCTCATCACTTCCAGTCTTCCTTTAGATGTTAGATACAGGCTTTGATTGACGTGTGCTATGTCTCGATTTCCCTCCAGAGCATCTCTTGGGTCTTTATCTTCAGTGGGACCTTTCAGCCAGCAGTAGTTTTGGATTCTTTTTTTCTCCTTACTCCAGGATCTCAAGTGTGGCAAGTATTTGATTTTTCTACTATTGCCTATGACCTTAGCTCTAGTTTTAAATTTGAGTTAACTCTGACTTCTCCCTTTCCATTTCTGACTCATACTTTGGTATCGTAGCTGAGAAATCGCTGTCTTACATGGCCATAATTCCTTTTTTATCAGCTTTCTTCCTGTAAAAGTTTTTAAGTTATAACCTTGCCATTAAAGTCTCTGATCCATTTCAAGTCAATTTTAAATTTTACTTTTAATTAAAAGTTCCTTTTAAACATGAGATCTACTCTCTTAACAGACACTAAGTGCATAGTTGGATATTGTTGACTATAAATCCAATGTTGTACATGACCAAACTCTAGAATGTATTACCTTGCTTAGTGAAACCTCAGCCCCCTTGGTTAGTAACTCCATTTTGTCTTCCCAGTATCCCTGGGAAATTGCCATTCTATGAATCTGAGTGTTTCAGACACCTTATATACATGTAACCATACAAGATTTGTCTCCTGTGGCAGGATTACTTTATCTGACACAGGGTCTTCAGAGTGCATGCTACTGTTCACTGAAGAGGTTCCCTTTAATTTGTAATAATTATATTTGCAAATATACATATCTTTTTTTCTTAATTTTATTTACTATGGGTAAAGGAATTTGCTTTTTTTTACATTAGCTGGAACTTAGAGAATTGAGTTTTATATTTTTATTATTATTTTTAGAGATTTGTGTATTTATTTTATGTATTTATTTTAGTGTATTTATTTTACTTTAGCTGTCTTCAGACACACCAGAAGAGGGCATTGGACCTCATTATAAATGGTTGTGAGCCACCATGTGGTTACTGGGAATTGAACTCAGGACCTCTGGAAGAGCAGTCAGTGCTCTTAACCGCTAAGCCGTCTCTCCAGCCCGTCTTTATTATTTTGTAAGTGAATGTAGGAATTTAATGTTATAATGTTTCCTATAGATTTGTGTATGTGTGTGCACGTGGTATCTGGGACCAAATCCAGGGTCTCATATATGCTGAGCAAGCATTTTACCACTGAGCGCCATCTCCAGTACAATATTGTATTCATTTTGACAAAGTTGTATTTTTGTTTTTGTTCAGTTTATCAACTCTCTAAAGTTCTCTTGTGATTTCATTTTTTCTGACACCTAGGTTAGAGCTCATCACTTAATTTTTAGTTCTTTGGAGATTCTCAAGCCATCTGTTACTCTAGTTTAATTCCATTGTGGTTGGAGAGTATATTTGTTTTCAATTTCAAGCTTTCAAAATATCCTGATGCCTGTTTTTATGTTTTTAATGTATGCTGCTGCTGTGGTGAATTTTGCATGCAAAACTGTGCAATTTGAAGTTTTGGAAGTAAGGTTTAAGCAATATCTATTAGGTCAAGTTGGTTATAGAACAGAATAGGTGGAATCAGCTGTAGCTATCTGCATCTGACATTTTATAATTAAATGACATTGAAACAGGCCCCAATGCCAGCTTGAATCAAGTAGCACTGATCTTTATCAGAGATTGCTTCTCACCCGGTGCTTTCTTTCTTTCTTTTTTTTAATTTTTAAAAGTTTTCTCTCATATATTACATCTCGACCACACTCCTCTACTCTCCTCCCAATCTTTTCCTCTTTCCTTTTCCCATAATCCACTCCTTCAGAAAAGAGCAGGCCTCCCAGGATATCAACCAAACATGGTATATCAAATTGTACCACCCCTCAAATGACGGCTGGACAAGGCTTCCCAGAAGGAGGAAAAGGGTCCCAAAAGCAAGCAAAAGAGTCAGAGACAGCTTCCCACTATGAAGAGTCCGACAAGAAGACCAAGTCACACAACCATAACATATCTTCAAAAGTACCAGGCCAGACTCATGCAGGCTCTCTGCTAGTCAGTGCAGTCTCTGTGAGCCCCTATGAGGCCAGGCCAGTTGATTCTGTGGGCCATGTTCTTATGTCCTTGACCTATCTCTCTCCTACAATCCTCCTTCCCTCTCTTCTTCAAGGATTCCCCAAGCTCCACCTAATATTCGACTGTGGCTTTCAGCATCTGTTCCCATCAGTTGCTGGAAGAGGCCTCTCTGATGACGATTATCCTAGGCCCCTGTCTCAGTATAGAGGAATACCATTAGGAATCATTAAACTGGTTCTGTCATGGGTCTCTGGGCTATCCACCCTCCGGGTCCTGACCCTCTGGGCAGTGCCAGAGGTGTGCTTCCTTTCGTGGCATGGGTCTCAAACTGGACCAGTCATTGGTTGGCCACTCCCACAGTTTCTATGCTCCAGCACATCTTGTAGGCAGGATAAGCTGGAGGTAGAAGTTTTGTGTTTGCATTTCACCCAGGGCTTTCAGTTTGGAGTGTTGATACAAACAATGGCTTCTATAGAAACATTTTCTTGTTACTAAACAAGGTAAAAAAAGCATGCAAATAATGTATCCCTTGTCTGATATCAGCTACAACTGGTACACTTGAAATGAGCAGACCGAAGTTTACAACTTCTACATAGTGTTAGTTTTCTTGATAGAAAATTTAATCATACTAATGGCTAAATCCATGGCTGGTCTCTTGGACTGTCTGTCCAAATAGAATTTGTAAACAAAGGACTTCTTTCATATAGGCAGTTCCTGGAGGTTCCAGTTTTTACAGTGTCACAAACCTGTGAGCTAACAGACAGACACAGAGGTTAAGTGTCTGATAGTTAGAAACTTATGGTTATAAGCTCTGGAGGCCAGAGATATACAGCTCTGGATGCACAGCCAGGGCCTTTACTGCTCTGTATTTGATGGTTACTGCCCAGGATTGAGTGACCAGGGATTCACAGGGTGTGCAGGAGCTGGAACTAGCAGAGGTTCTAGCCACCAGTGTTCCACTGAGCTGTCTAGCTCTCTGTTGGGACCATTGGCTGCTAGCAGAGCCTGGGATTAGAGCCACAGCCCTCAAGTACTGGCAGCTCCTTAGAGCTATGAGGTAGACTGGAGCTGTATTCTCATGTCAGTGCTTGTCAATGGGTCACAACTTTCTGCTTTGACACTCTTGGTTTTCTGTCACCTATTGCCTTCTCACACCCTCTGCTGCCTCACCTACCTCAGTTTTTCACGGTTCTGCTCCATTTGCTTTCTAGAATCCTTCAACCCCTTTCTTGATGGCATTGCTGCCGCCACCACTGTTATTGCTACCATGGCCACCCCCTCCGCCATAGCAATGGTCACCTTGCCTTTACGTTATAGCCTAGCCTACTTTCCCAGTGCTAAGGAGGCAAGGAAAGACCCCTGGAAAGAGAGAAGCCTTTGTTGGCGTGTGCATTACATCAGAGGCATCAAAGCAACATGTCCCTGTTGATTTGGAAATGAGCTGAGTCTATGGCCACACCACCCCCGAGTGCACATGCTCTCCTTTGAAAATGAGCTGAATAGCCTGTGTAGCAAGGATGTGGCACGCAGCACTACTGCCACTGCCGCTGAAGCTGCCGCTGCCACCACCACCCCAATAACATCAGCAACAACAGAACAGAGAAACAAAAACTATTTTATTTGCATTGGTAACAGCATAGCTCTTAATTCCACTAAACACAGGTCTTACATAGAAACCTAGAACCAGAGCTTCCAACTGTCAAATCTTACCAATCATTGGCTTCCTGGTAAGATAAGGAATTGACCCTCTCTTATACTGAGTGAGAATAATCTGTCTGTCCGTCTCTCTCTCTCTCTCTCTCTCTCTATCTATCTATCTATCCATCCATCCACCCACCCACCCATCTATCTATCTATCTATCTATCTATCTATCTATCTATCTATCTATCTATCTATCTATCTATCTATCTATCTATCTGTCTTAGTCAGGGTTTCTATTTTTGCACAAACATCATGACCAAGAAGCAAGTTGGGGAGGAAAGGGTTTATTCAGCTTACATTCACATGGCTGTTTATCACCAGAGGAAGTCAGG
>JADRCD010173743.1:0-13393 GCA_019843815.1 Montemys delectorum | reverse complement strand
GGTCTTTTCTATGCCGAGTCTGGCCTGTGGATATACAGCAAGGCAGCTAGTGTGGAAAATACTACTGTGGAAATACTAGTGTGGAAAAAAAGAACATAGTGAGAGATGAAACTGGAGAGGAAGGTATAACAAAGACACTATGAAAAGATCTTTAAGCATGAAATTAAACCTATGATGGAGCTGTTCACCAATTCTATTTCCTGGTATGGATAATGACATTCATCTTTCTGACTGTATGTGCAGAATGGCTTATAAAGAAAACCATCATGGAAAGGGAAAATTATTTGAAAGCCATTGAGCTCTAGCAACCATGGTTGGAGATTTGTGTATCAGATAACAGTTTAAATTAATGGAGTTTCTTTTTAAGAATTCTATTACATACCAGAAACTTTACAGTTATTTTTTGTCAAGGGTTGAAAATAAGGAATTATTAAGCAAAAATAAAATGCATTGGATACATTTTAATTGGCTCATTTAAGTGGTTTTCAAAATATTTATCATTTCCTGAAACAATATCAAATATCAGAATATTAATTTACATTATTTTTTGCAGAAATATCACTGGACTTTAGTTCTTACTTATATTTTGAAAAACACAGTTTTTTTCTTAGCAACAACAGCAAGAAAAGAATATAAGCAAAGATAAACATACTGTTCAAATCTAGAAACAAGTATCATATAAGTCATAATTTCTGCTTATATATCTTTGAACACTTAAATGTTCTCTTTTAAACTTTAAAATATAAAATATAGTATTTTAGAGGTGCTAATATTTAAAACATTTGCCCTTTTCATTTCTATTAATTTTACCAAACATAGTATTTTATCAAATTTGACTTAACATAAAAATTTAAGGAATCTCTGGACTGGAGAAATGGCTTACTAGATCAAAGACTTAACTTCTACTCCAGAGGACCTGGGTTCAATTCCCAGCACTTACATGGTAGCTCACAATCATCTGTAACTCCAGCTCCAGGATGTTGACTGTGCTCTCCTGACATCCATGGATACTAGACACACATGTGGTACACAAACAACATGCATCAAAGTACCAATACACAAAAATAAATTAAAGATGAAAGAAAATTTTAAAAAATCTATAGCAAATATTTTAGGCCTTGAATGGTACAGAAGTAAAGAACAGTGTTACCATTCCAAGGCTAAATGTATTCATCTCAGCTCTTACTCTGTCTTTTGCCAGCTGAATAAAGGAATGAGGTTTTTAGCAGTGTTTTCTGCAACCATATTCTTACACTCTCAGGGAGCCAATTATGACACAACATGGAAGCATACCAAAACACCACAGTGATGAAAATTTGGTAAAATAAAAAACTAGACTATTTTTGGAAGAGCTGGGATAAAGAAATGAAAGGTTCTTTTGCCTTTCATTTAAAAAAAAAAAAAAAAAAAATGCAAGATGAATAAAAAGCCTCCTGGCGACTGCAAATGAAAATCAAGAGAACAAATCATTTGTACCTAAAAGACAAAGGTAAGTACTGACTCTAAGACAACCACAAACTCAACCATAAAGAACTTTATTTTATCTCTGTTGTTTTGTATCAGATTGTTATCACCTGTCTCTTTTATGGTCTTCATACATTTTGATTTTGAAGTAAGAGAAATTAAGAGAACATTTAGCTATAGGCAAAGCACTAGAAAATTTGGAAAGTCTCAGTTAAAAAGAGAAATGGCAACTAAAGATATTTCCAGACTGGATGATGTCTTGGAAGCTTCTCTTCGGGGAGAAGGCTTTCCTCAGATGAAGCTCAGCCCCGATTGGTGCTCTATCATCAGTAGGGGTAAAGCTTACTGGATTTCTCTGAAGAAACACAGCTGGGACTTGTTCCTAGCAAAATGCAGTATGCTCTCGAAAAGGTGGGGGTCCCTCCAAAGGGGATTATTTCCTGCCAAAAAGCTCATTTGTATGAGCTTCACCCCCTCCCATGCTCCCCAGCAACTCTCCCCTTGGCTTGGCACCATACAGCAACATCACATGACTTTTTGGACTGACTGACTGAGTTTACTGAACATACAGCCTTGGCAGTGGCAATTATCCTGGCAGCGGCAGAAGCCAGGGAACATATACCAGTAAATGGATCTCAATTTGATCACTACACACAGAGTTTGCTTGATTTATCCAATAGTATACCAAGCTTGATGTAGCAGCCAGATTCTGATCTCAGATGCTATACTCAACAGAAGGACTAACATTGAACTTTGGTTGTATTGCCAACGTGTACTCTTCTAGGGGATTATTTTCCGGTTGTGCTATTCTCTGTCACTGTGGTTCCCTTTTAGGGTTCACTGGTAAGTTTGAACAACATTGTAAGTGTTCACTTATCAGCAACTGTAGAACAATAAAGATGTTTCTGTTGGAATCACAAACTCTAAATTTTTAAAAGCAAATTTTGAAAAATCATTATTCTGCAAGTCTAAAATGAATATTTTGTGTCCCTATTCATCTTATTTTTAAGATGACACCTCATCTTCTTTCTTTATTTGAGTTAATAGTCTGCATAAAAATTTTCTGAGAACATGGTACATACTCTAGAGCTGTAATCTTTGGTACTGTTCTATCTCCTCACATGCTCATTTGATAAATATTTATCCCAACCTCAGAATCTGCTATATTTGTCATCATGGATACCCTGTAGATATGTACTCAAAAAAATTCAAAATGTACTGTTATGAATATTTCTTAATTTGTAGAAAATTGAAAGTATAGTTCATAGTAACTATCCTCAGTGATGACAATGTCATAAAAGATGATAAATGAATGCCACAATCTTGTGACTACTCACAAATAACATGGTCAAGGAAGCAAAAGAGACAATTTCTAAACAATAGAGCAAACTTGCTAAGGGTGAACTAGAAATGAGGAAGGTGAAGATAATACATGACTTGAGAAGGTCATGACATTGCATCCTAACCAGAGAGAGTCAGAGAGGTATAAACAGATAATTGTAATAGGGTAATCTGCTTCGTAATTTAATACCTATAAAATGATTTTCAGTTTGTTCTGGGAATGGTTACCAAAGTTTTATACATTCTATTTCTACTTGATGGAATATTTCTAAGGATTAATCTTACTAAGTACCTATTACATGTTTCAACTATCTATAGTGTTAATCTTAATATCACCAGGTATATAATTACCCTTTTTAAGTTTCCATTAACTTCCCTGATGTTCTGGTTGTAACTACTTAAACACAGGTTAAAGCAAAAACTGTTCATTTTTACACATAGCATACAGTTGTGCATTTTTGGATGTGCTTATTTATCTAAAACTATAGTTAGGGATTATTTAATAAGGCATAATTCTATATGTTTCTAATAAGGCATTTTATAAATCTGACTAAAGACAATAGTTAGATAACTTTAAGGCCACATTAGATATCATGGGTGCGCCTTATTCAAATTGTTGAAAGGTTTTAACATCAGTATCAAGCTTATGTGAAGAGAAAGAAGTTGCATCTATGACCAACAATTTTGGGATCTGACAATGAGAAGACACCAGAGGAGTTTTTAGAAACATAATTCTTTTGAAAATACTCATATTTCCTTGAACGTATTTCTAGTAAAAATATGTATGACAGTAACTCTGTTGTTAATGATTGATAGGAAATGAGAAGTATGGAAAAGAGTACCTAGCTCATTTTAGGGAATAATTAAAATTTCATGAACAGACTCTAAGTACATATATGCATATTAAGGTGTCCCTGGTGAGGCTCAGGAGGAAATGAGGAGCACACTCTTAGATACTGGAGGAAAAGAAAAAAATCTTAGTGGAATTGTGTCCTAAAGTTAAGTGTAAAGTAGACTGGAAGTCATGACATTCAACTAATGAGATTTATAAGCACAGTGAAGCCTTGACCTTGCTTATTCTCATTGTTTGTAGAAGATCCTGTGAGAGGATATGAAAAGAACACAGTCTTAATATCAGTGTCAACCTTTTGACATAAATAACAGTAAAATAATTAAGTTGTTAAATATGGTAAGAGTCTACAATGATTCATAATAGATGGTCAAAGACTTGGCTTGAGAATCTTTGACCATAATGGATGGCCAAAGATTTGGCTAGAGAAGTAATATGATTTTCAATTTCATGACTATGAGGTGTTAGAGAAACACCTTTGAATGGGAAAAAAATCAAGACATTTATTTCCTCTGTGAGTGCTTACCAAAGGTGACCTGGACAAAAAATATTGTAGTAGTCAATTGAACCAGGTAGCCTTTATGGATACCAATTTAGCCTTCCTCTTATTCAGTCATGACTACAAAGATAGAACTTAGATATGTGCTCAACAACAAAGATTTAGATTTATCAAAGCTTGCCTCCTGTAGTCAATTTTAATTACTGAGTCAGCCAGCATAAGAGACAAAATTGGAATATTCAATATGGATATTTGAGTTATCAACCAGCAAGCCAATTCTATTGAACCCCTTCTAAGAGAAGGTCAATAGATAAAAGATGCAGAGCTTTGTACTTGCTCAGACAGATATTTTCTCTGGGTATCTGCTATCCATCTACCAAATTGCCATCCATTAACATAGAGACCATCATACCGCTACTTTCTTATTTGTGTATAACTGATTTGCATCAAATAACTTCACGACAAATAGAATCTAATTGTGGGACCAGATCAGGGCTGAGTTCTCCTTTACCCAACATGCTCTAGCAGGTGTTTGATAGATAATGTTAGGGTGGCCTTGGTGCACTGGCTTACAGCCAAATTTCTATACCCCTTTTTGCCTTATAAAATGTGACAACAGTTAACCTTTTCTCAGAATATCTACATTTCAAGATGTCAATGAAATAAGAATTTATTTAAGACTTGGCACTTCATCTAGAGAAAATGTTATTTTTTAATTTATAGCTGGCATAGTCTTATCATATTAGGCAATACACATGACTTTTCTTTTGCTTTTGTTTATATATATATATGTGTGTGTGTGGATGTTGTTCATTTTGAAGGCAGAGGTCAATCTTTAATGATGTTTCTCAGAAGCTGAAGCTGTCTACTTTCTTTTGTTTGTTTGTTCCAGGCAGGGTCTCTCCTTAGCCTAAAGCTTGACTTATGTGTCCACCTGTCTCTACTTCACCAATTTTGGTTTCACAGGTGTGTGCCAGAACTTCTAGGAATTTTTATGTGGCTTTTTGGATCAAATGGGTTTTCATGCTTGTGGAACAATCACTTTGCCAGGGTAATTTTTTCCACAACCTCAAATTTGTATTATTTTTATTTGCAGATTAAGTAAGATTTAAAAAGATGCATGCCAAGATATGGACATAAAGTTGAAAAGAAATGGACTATTATTGCAGCTTTGATGTGATTATTTGACTGATAGATTAAAAACTATGTATAAACATAGATTAAAAACTATGTATAAAGTATTAACTATGAGTAAATGAGAACAGTTAGAAATAAATAGCATATGTAAAATTATTTATGTTTGCACAAATGGATCTATATTGTCCATTTATCTTTTATTCAATCTTAAGCTCAGATTCTATATTGACTCTTTCATACTTCCTCACGTTGATTAGCATTGGTATCCCATAGGACAAAATGTTTTCACACTCTAAATCTATTATAAATTTTTTGACCTCAGTGGTGTATTGTTTTCCTTATCTTAATAATGATAATCTAATAAGCACTGTCTCTGCCATGAAGATATTTTGATCAGTTGATATATGAGCTAGCTAGCTCATTGAATTTATTTAGAATTAAATTCATTTAATTAATATAACTTATTATTTCATTTGTTTATTATGTCCTACCAGATATAAGAGGAGTACAGATAGATGTTTGCATATGTGAGTCTTTCTTGATATTGTAAAAGACTGTGTTTTACAGTTAGTAATGGGCATGAAGCACTGAGCAATAAAGGAAGAGTATATGTAGTCCTAATGCCTGCCCAGCTAACCTGAAGAAGAAGGAGAGACAACCATGACATTTATCTTGATTATAAGTAGAGTAAAGGTGGTGACACTCACCTACTTAGCAAGGGGAAGTATATGTGAATATTTCATTGTCTAATGAGGTGATACTTCAAAAAGCTCCCAAACAAACTAATGTCCAGAAATAGATGCTGATGTCAAACTTGAAGTTGCATCTTCAATGATAGTTGGGTTGATAACATGTAAATTGCATTCCATGGTCTCTCTGCACAGTGTTCAACATGACTGTCAACATGAACCGTGCATAAGTGTTCAAATGAGAGAAGAGTAAATACTTCTTCCTTAAGCGTCTGGATCAAGGCATGACAAAATGATAGATAGAAGTATCTAGCTCTACAGATTCAGACTCTCCATATAGGAAGAAGCAGGGCCTACGAAGCACAACATAACATTCAACCAATCCAAAGAATGTTTGATGAAAAGAGAGACAAGTGTTCAGAGAACCCAGCCTAAAACCTCTCAATGGTTTCAGTGAGATTTTGAGATCAATCAAGAGTTAAATATCTTTAAACTGCTAAACTCTGTGACAGAACCTTCCTCTAGATGCATTGCCATTAGAATGCTTTTTGAGTGGGTGGGGCAACAGTGGCTTGTCCTAGCTTTTGAAGGCTCTGTATGTTTTTGGTGTGAGAGTTGCATCAGTGAACCACAAAATGAAGCTTAGGAATTAACTGTTTATAGGACTGAGCACTAAAAAAAATTTTGTTTGGCTACAAAACATATTTCCTTTCCACAGGAGGTAGTTATGACAAATTAGAAGTCTGAAAATTTTCTGATGGTGTAAAGGCACAGCTGTCACTGGGGAGGCGCTGATCAGATTTCATAACCGCGTGGTCCCGTGGCGTCGCAGAGAGCTCCATATGCTCCCCCAAATGCTCCAACTAAATCCACAAAAAAAAAAAAAAGTTTCACTTGTAAAAAATAAAACTCTTCTTAGATGGATTTATCATTTTGCGTCTACAAAGAGAGAAAGTCTTGTTAACTGGTTATGTTTTTTTAAAACTAACCTGTTTAAGAACATTTTTCTGCAGCTTGTTATGGCAGCTTTGTGATAAAGAGTGAATGGTATATTTGGCAACACCCCAGAGTTTACTTCATTTCTATCTGAAGATGGACTTTTAAATGGATATACAGGGAATAACTAAGATCTTCGGGAACAGCTATTTCTTAATAGGAACAATTGTATGAAATGCTGTTCTGTCATCCCACAGAAATCATATTTGCTAAACTGTTAAGCGATGTGTACAGAAATACTCTGCATTCATTTCAAAGATGCCAATCTGGGCCTTACTTGATTGTAAATGAAGAGTGGATTGATTCTTGAGTGGTTAGGTCCTTAGATACAGATATTCCTCATAAACAATTTGCTTAGAAGCTTATGTGACCACTGAAGATAACAACTGTTTCAAATAAACTGGCAGCCCCTTTTCTTAAAGCTAAAGGGGAAGATACAGTAATCTTTTATTTATTGTATTTATATTTTGAAACAAGAAAAGTGTTATTATTATAATGTCATTTTGCACCTCATTATGTCAAACATAGCACAGAATTATTCCATGAAATTTTTAAATATTGGAAATTTAAGCAATAATCCAAATGTTTATGAAAAATTGTTTCATACTTAATAAAGCACCTAGATTTCTTATGCTTGTAATACTCACCTGTTTAACTTAATTAGATATTTTTATTAAAATACAAATAAGTATACTTCACATTTGTTGTTGAAAATACAAAACGAAAATACTAATGCTTTAGGTTCCTCAAATATTAAATATTTTAATTAATTAAAGAGTTTTTTTTATTAATTCTGAATCATGTATAGCCTGCATTAGCTACTTTGTTCCTTGTGTCATTAAATGAATACAACATATAAAGATGTTATGTTTTATTAATTACCTTTGTGTTTGTAATTTTCTAAAAGAAGAAAAATTTTAGTTTTCTAGTATGACGCAAAGATTTTGGAAATATCTATTTTGTTGTGCATAGGAAATGCAGTGTGAAGAAAATGATTTCTTAAATGCTGTGATGAATTACAGGGCACCTTTAACTTTACATTTCACCTTGCAATACACACAAAATGTTTAATTACTGGAGGATTAATGGAGGTGGTTTATAATTAAGCTGAAGTATGAACTGATGTCATCGTCCCAGTGTGATGACATACATTTTCTGCCAAAGCACCTGTTGTTTTGGAAGGAAGCAGCTGATATCATTATCTGCGCAGCTAGATAGTCCATTTCCTGCTGCTTAAAAAATTATCCTAAGGGCTACCTAAGTTGGATTAATTCAGCATTTATGCTTCCATACCCAGAAAAGAATAGAATAGAGAAAAGCAACACCATCACAATCAAAGAAAGAAAAAGTGAAAGGCATGCTGGGAGCAAAGCAGAGGGAGGGAACAGTGAACCCCACCGTCTGTGCCTGAAGAACTCTGGATGGCCTCCGTGATTCTCTAAGAGGATGCATTGGTTGCAAAGCAAGACAACAATGGGGGCTCCTGTTTTATATTATTAACATGAATGAGTAAGTGGAATGTTACAGTATGAGGTGGGAACAATATAGGCAGTTTTACACTTTAATTCAGGGTATAGAACTATATCCATAAATACTAATAGAATTCCTTTCATTTAAATATTCATGTACACAGAATATACAAACTACTGCCCAAAGATAAGTGCAAACATTTTATTTTTCTCACATAGAGATTCATACTTCTGCCCCTCCCTCATTCTCTATGGTTTTGGTTTACCAGTTGGCTATTGAACCTTCTGCTATATGATGCTTAGCAACTAAGGTGATGATCTTTTTCTATGAAGTATAGACATATATTCCATGTGAATATGTCAATCATTTACTTCATCTATCACTAGTACCATTTGAAACGTAGGAAGAAAGTCCCCAAACCTAATAGCCTAAGACTGTTCTTTGCTGTCCTACACTACTGAAACAATGCTCCAAGCACACACTGAGCAGACAGTTTCCATATATGCTGGCCAGGTGCACTGTGTTCATTGCAGCTGTCTACTAGGTGCTCCCTGAAACATGTTTCTCTAAACCCACTTCTTCTTTCCCATTGTAATTTACTGTCCTAATGAATATTGGCAATCTGTCCAAATTTAGTCTCTATTTCCCCAGACAATGTTCACCAACCCTTGTTTTTCTCTCTTCTCTCAAAGAATAATGCTACTGTTTGTAGAGCTGTATTTCAATCCTACAAAAGACTCATGACGTGGTGTTGTCTTGCGAAGACAGAATGAACATGGGGAATTTGGGATCTATGGAAGTAAAATAACTTTGCTGTTATCACATGACTAGCAAATGATGCAATAGAGAGCTAACCTCCATCTGCCATATTTGTGTCCAGTATCTTAGTCACCATGTGTTTTCTTTTTAGCTAACTTTCTTCTGTTCTTTCTGTTCCATTTCTCTTTCTGAAATCTAACCTTTCCATGGGCCAGATTTCCTTACAGAATATACACTGCTTTCAGTTTTCAGTATTGTTCTCTCCTCCAACATTCTTAATCCACAAAAGACCCTGACTGCAGCCACTAAGTATATTTTAGGCCCATGACCTATGCTGTAATTCATCTCAATCATAATTTGAGCTTTGTCATCATGGTTAGCACATGGTGAATAGAGGTATGAAATATCACTTGGTAATAAAATATTCTTCAAAAATAAATAAGTTTTGTTCCCATACATTACTGACCTTATTCTTCTCTTCTCATGGCCTGTAGCCCCTCCTTCTTTGAGAATTATTTATAATTAGTCAAATTCTTAGATCATTGCCCTCTAGTAGAGAGCATGATCTTTGTGGTTGTGTATATTCTGTTCTTGATACCTCAGAATCTCTTTTTCTCATGATTTGTCTCATGATAAAGTTGAACTTATTTTTTTATTTTGGGTGCTTCCATTGGGACAGAAAATATCTGAAACTGGTGATATCTGAGTCATTTGTTTAAAGGTTCAATGACTCACTCATATTTTAACAGTACCTGTGTTTATTGTTACAGTATACAGGCCACTTCTGATCTAAAGGAGCCAAGGGAGAGAATAATCAGAGAATATTATACAAATGGATGAAACTGTCAATAAAATATAAATAAATATGTAGTCAAGAAATATTTTATGTTTAAGGGACATGACAATCAGGTGAGATTCAAATACACAGGAAAAAGGTAGAAAATGTTAAAAATGTTTAAAAATATGAACATAGGTCTAAGGCAGGACCAGCCAGGAGTGCACAGGACACAGATGCAGCAGAGCAGCTGTGACAAGGTCCTACCTGCATCCATCTGCTCCCAAGGAGGTACTGGTGATCTGTAGCCCTCTGTGCACAGGTCTCCCCAGGAGAGAGCTGATCTCCCAGGAGTGCTGACACAGGCTTACAGACCCACAGGAGAAACAAGCTCCAGCCAGAGACATCAAAAACATATAACACAAGAGATTACCAAATGACAAAAGGCAAATGTAAGAATCTTACCAACAGAAACCAAGACGACTTGGCATCATCAGAACCCAGTACTCCCACTACAGTAAGTTCTGGATACCCCAACACACTGGAAAAGCAAGATTCAAATTTAAAATCATATCTCATGTTGCTGATAGAGGATTTTAAGAAGGACACAAATAACTCCCTTAAAGAAATACAAGAGAACATAGGTTAAACTGCTAGAAGCCCTTAAAGAGGAAAAACAAAAATCCCTTAAAGAATTACAGGAAAATACAACTAAACAGGTGAAGGAATTGAACAAATCCCTCCAGGATCTAAAAGTGGAAGTAGAAACAATTAAGAAATCACAAAGGGAGACAACTCTGGGGATAGAAAACTTATGAAAGAGATCAGGAGCATAGATGCTGGCATCACCAACAGAATACAAGAGAGAGAAGAAAGAATCTCAGTGGCAGAAGATACCTTAGAAAATCTTGTCATACAGTCAAAGAAAATGCAAAATGCAAAAATATCATAACCCAAAACATCCAGGAAGTCCAGGACACATGAGAAGAACAAACCTAAAGATAATAGGTATAGAAGAGAGTAAAGATTTCCAACTTACAGAGCCAGTAAACATCTTTAACAAAATTATAGAAGAAGCTTCCCTAACCTAAATAAAGAGATGCACATTAACATGCAATAAGCCTACAGAACTCCAAAGAGTTTGGACCAGAAAAGAAATTCCTCCCGTCACATAATAATAAAAGCACCAAATACACACACTTACACACACACACACACACACACAAACACACACACACACACACACACACAAAACAAATATTAAAAGCAGTAAGGGAAAAAGGTCAAGTAACATATAAAGGCAAACCTATCAGAATTACACCAGATTTCTTGCCAGAGACTATGAAAGCCAGAAGATCCTGGGCTGATGTCATACAGACCCAAAGAGAGCACAAATGCCTGCTCAGGCTAGTATACCCAGCAAAGGTCTCAATTACCACAGATGGAGAAACCAAGATATTTCATGACAAAACCAAATTTACACAATATCTTTCCACAAATCCAGACCTTCAAATGATAATAAACAGAAAACTTCAACACAAGGAGGGAAACTACCCTAGAAAAAGCAAGGAAGTAATCTTTCAACAGAACTAAAAGAAGTTAGCTACATGAACAGAATTCCAACTCTAACAACAAAAATAAAAGGAAGCAACAATTATCTTTCCTTAATATCTATTAATATAATGGACTCAATTCCCAAATAAAATGACGTAGACTAACAGACTGGTTACATAAACAGGACCCAAAGTTTGGCTGCATGCAGGAAACTCACCTCAGTGACAAAGACAGATACTACCTCAGAATAAAAGGATGGAAAACAATTCTCCAAGCCAATGGTTCCAAGAAAAAAGCTGGAGTGGCCATTCTAATACTGAATAAAATCGACTTTCAACATAAAGTGATCAAAAAAGATAAGGAGGGACATTTCATACTCATCAAAGGTAAAATCTACCAAGATGAGCTCTCAATTCTGAATATCTATGCTTCAAATACAAGGGCATCTACATTCATAACAGAAACTTTAATAAAGTTCAAAGGACACATTGCACCACACACAGTAATACTGGAAGACTTTTACTCTCCACTCTTTGCAATGGATAGATTATGGAAACAAAAACTAAACAGAGATACAGTGAAACTAACAGAAGTTATGAACCAAATGAGTTTAATATATATCTATAGAACATTTAATTCTAAAACAAAAGGATATACCTTCTTCTCAGCACCTCATGGTACCTTCTCCAAAACTGACCACATAATCCATCACAAAACAGGCCTCAACAGATACAAGGAAGTTGAAATAATTCCATGCATCCTATCAGATCACCACATAATAAGGCTGGTCCTCAATAACAACATAAACAATAGAAAGCCCACATGCATGTGGAAGCTGAACAATGCTCTACTCAATGATAACTTTGTCAAAGAAGAAATAAAGAAAAAAAAATAAAGGCTTTTTAGATTTTAATGAAAATGAAGCCACAACATACCCAATCTTATGGGACACAGTGAAATTAGTCCTAAGAGGAAACCTCATAGCTCTGAGTGCCTCTAAAAGAAACTGGAGAGAGCATACACTAACAGTTTGACAGCACATCTGAAAGCTCAAGAACAAAAAGTAGGAAATTCACCCAAGAGGAGTA
Organism: Montemys delectorum; assembly: GCA_019843815.1. Taxonomy (NCBI): domain Eukaryota; kingdom Metazoa; phylum Chordata; class Mammalia; order Rodentia; family Muridae; genus Montemys; species Montemys delectorum. The sequence continues at coordinate 771 of JADRCD010173743.1, read as the reverse complement.
GATTAAAGGAAATAATCAAACTCAGGGCTAAAATCAACAGAATGGGAGCAAAAAGAACTATACAAAGAATCAACTAAACCAGAAGCTGGTTCTTTGAGAAAATCAACAAGATCGATAAACCCTTAGCCAGACCAACCAGAGGGCACAGAAACAGTATCCTACTTACCAAAGTCAGAAATGAAAAGGGAGACATAACAATAGAAACTGAGGAAATCCAAAAAATCATGAGATCCTACTACAAAAGCCTATACTCAACAGAACGGGAAAACCTGGACAAATGGACAATTTTCTAGACATATACCAGGTGCCAAAGTTAAATCAAAATCAGATAAATGATCTAAACAGTCCCATATACCCTAAAAAATATAAACAGTCATTAATAGTCTCCAGACCAAAAAAAGCCAAGGACCAACCGGATGGGTTTAGTGCAGAGTTTTATCAAACTTTCAAAGAAGACCTAATACCAATACTCCTCAAACTATTCTACAAAATAGAAACTGAAGGTACTCTACCCAATTCATTTTTGAAGTCATAATTACTCTAATACCTAAACCACACAAAGACCCAACAAAGAAAGAAAACTTCAGACCAATTTCCCTTTTGAATATTGATGCACAAATACTCAATAAAATTCTTGCAAACTGAATCCAAGAGCACATCAAAATGATCATCCATCATGGTCAAGTAGGTGTCATCCAAGGGATGCAAGGATGGTTTAATATATGGAAATCCATCAATGTAATTCTCTATATAAACAATCAAAGGAAAAAA
>JADRCD010173728.1:0-18536 GCA_019843815.1 Montemys delectorum | reverse complement strand
CCACCACCACCACCACCACCACCACCACCTCCTCCACCACCACCACCCCATCACTACCATCAATGCGTGTGCACACACACACCACTTGAGCTAGAGCTAAACGGGGCAGCAAGCAGTGTCCTGCACAGCTCCCTCCAGGAATACTTGTGATCTAGGGATGTGAGCTTTTGCTTTATGGAGACTGCCTCCCTGAATCAGGAAAGGCAGGCCAACGTGGCTCTACGCTTACAAAGTAATGTGCTTTTGCTGCTGGTCAGTCCACAGGTCTCCAGGACTGTGCAATCTGCACAGCATGTGGCTGCTCCGGAGTGAGGAGGCAGCACAGGCTGACTAGGTCATAGATTAAAGCCCAAGGGTTATAAAGAGTGGAGTATCTTGGGAGAAGGGAAAGGGGTCCACCCACCACCTTCTAAGGTGGATTCTGCCACAGTTTTAAGCCCTTTTCCAGTCTGTACTGACTTGGTGGGGCAGTCATACGACATCAGGGAAATGCTTCAGCACACAGCAAGTTGGACCAAGGTATCTAATCCCATGGGTAGCCAGGGTCTCTGTATCTCCTAGAATCTACCTCTAGAGAAAGGCAGGCATGTTAGTGGTAGCCTTTGGAAAGGCTGCTAACCATCAGCCTATGCCCATCCACCATAAACTAAAGGGTCTGCTATTTGGTCCCCCAGGCTAGGTACTTTCCCTCTCTGCTTTCCAGTAGCCCAGCAAGGAGGGCAAATGCATTTCTATTGAAAGGAGACCAGAGCAGCCAGGCAGTGGTGGTGGATGCCTTTAATCCCAGCATTTGGTAGGCAGAGGCACATGGATTTCTGAGTTCGAGGCTAGTCTGGTCTACAGAGTGAGTTCCAGGACAGTCAGGGCTACACAGAGAAACCCTGTCTCGAAAAAAAACAAAAACAAACAAACAAAAGAGAACACCTTAAGACTGCTAAGTGCTCCCTCCACTTGGTGGCCTTTTCTGTGGGAGCCACAGCCCACTTTCAGTAATCGTGAACATTTCAGGTTTCAGCTGGGAATGCCTGGATCAGCACAGAGAGTGCCAGCCCACCTAAAGATCCCATTGGTGCCCTGGCTGAGCAGCAATGAACTCAGGACTCAGCAGAGTCCATTAGCCCTGAAATTTCTCCTTACTCACAGCCTTTACAGTACTGGGCTGTTTTTAACTTTCAATCTCTTCAGCTCCTCTATAGACTAGAGATCAGACGTTGTCTCCCTGGGATGTTCACAAAATGCATTTCTGTCTGGGAGCCACCAATGAGTTCTGCTCCTTGCTGCTGCAGAGGGCAGTGGGAGGCTGGGTGACATTAGGTACTCTCCCCAAGACTAGTGGTCAGCCACCACTAACAGGGCTCCCAGAAAGCTGCCTGGATCTGGTCTGTGAAGGTCCCAGGAGAGAAATAGCCAATAGGAGAGGGTCCTATGCCGGTGGAAATTTTGTGCACAGTCATGGTGGAATTTCTACAGGACAGAATATACACCCACAGGGTTCTCAGAGGCCTCAGTGTCCCACGCTGCCAGCAGAATCTTGTTCCAGGTCCTCTTCTGACTCAGTGTTTGCACACCAACTTTCCTTCTGAAAGTTAAGGGCGGGGCTACTACTGTGAAGAATTTGAGACTACCATTCTCTTTCATATGAAGACAACAATGACTAGACACTGTGAATGCTCCTCTGTCAGTTATGCTGGGAATCAAGAACAATGCCTCATGGATTCTTCTCTGTGTGTACCACAGAAAGCTGTTAAGATGTGTGTATTGATGGGAGGATGGCCAGCAAATGTGTGGACCATGAGTGAGCCAATAAATGATACACAGATCCCTCTCTGCAGAGAGAGGTTGGCTTCGATTCTGCTAGGAGATGGGGCTTGTATTGAGTCAGGACTCTCAGAGTCTCAATCATAAAAAAAAAAAAAAAAAAAAAAAAAAAAAAAAAACAACTGATTTAGACATTTAGTTACTGGAGTGTTTCAAAAGGATGAAGGCTTAAAGAGCCCCAAATATGCATGGAGGGATGCACATACTCGGCCCCCATCCACCAAGGTGACTTCTCCCTGTCATCTCACCAGGCTGGCTCCTACTGGCTGCTGCCCTCCTGGTTCCTGCAGCAGATACTGAGGTTGTGAACAGGCTCGCCTCTTGTCTCCTAAGAAAGGTTCCTCTTTCACTTCTGCTTTTGAGGTAAGATGCATCCTTGTGCGTCAAGCTGCACATGAGCACCCCTGTCCCTTCAGCACCACACACCCACAGCAGTCTGTGTGGTACCCAAGAATAGGAGGGACTGGCGGCTTGGCCCTGACCATAGCGCCATGACTAGCCCCAAGCCTTGTCCTCCCCTCCTCCCTAGGAGGCTGCTGGCCATGAAAGCTCCCCCAGAGCCTTTCCTCCTCCTTTGCCTATCTCTCATCCTCTCTAGGGAGGAGAATCCGGGGCTGAAGACTGCTCTTTTCTGCCGTGTGTGCTCAGGCAATACTTTTCATTTGCTGGAGACTAAGTTTCTCCTAGAGGAGGTAAGGGTCCTATGACCCAGCTAGCTTCCTAGCATCCTCCGGTTCTAGCAGGACTCAGGCATGCACTTATCTGGGTTCAATACACAGGCAGGGCTTTCTTTCTTTCTCCTTTTCCTTTTCTTCTGTCCTTTCCCAAGCTTCAGACTGGTTGGTGGCATTTGAGGTTCTTTATGCCCTTGCCAGGCACATTAAAAATGGAGCATTTGGCTTCCAAGGAAGGCATATGCACAGCACCCGGTTGCGCCGGGGGTGTAACTCAATGGCAGGGTGCTTGCTTAACATGGGTTCGAACCTCAACACTATAAAAAAAAATTGCAAACACTCTGCGCCAACCAGACAGCTATACCAAGATAACTGCAAGGGTCCTTGCTATGACCTCTTGAAGGAGTCCAGACAGGCATCGTCCCAGCCCCAGATTTAATGCATCCCATGATGAACAGACTGCTCAGGATTGCACAGGTAGCTGGCAGGAACATTAGGGAGAACAGCAGTGATTTGAGCAGGGTGTGGTGCCACATGCCTGGAATTTCAGCACTCTGGAGGCAGAGCAAGAAGATTATGAGTCTGAAGTTATCCTGGGCCTGAAGGACCCTGATTCAATTAAAAAATAAAACAACAGCCTGTGTAATGGCTCAATTCTCAGAGCCCTTGTCTCCTAGGTCCTCAAACCAATTCTCCTTGAGTGATATAGTGAATATTTGATTATTCCCATTTTGTTACCATGGAAACAGATGCAGATCAGATGGATGGGGTGAGGAGAGGGAAGGCTGGCACAGGATCATACCATGAGGAAACAAAACGCTGAATCTGGGAGCAGGGTTTGTGGCCTAAAGAGAAAGGGGAGGGCCAGGAGAGAAGATGATTCCCTGCCTGTCCTGGTTCCTGCCCAGAACGTGGCTGAGATTGTTCAATCAGGATCACATTTGAAGTTAGGAACAGTAAAGCCTGAGAGATGAGTGAAGCCCCACCTAGTAAAACCCCAGAGACAGGTTGGTCCAGGGCTCCCAGACAATGGCGCTCGTCATTCCAAGTGGTACCCTGGGAGTTGAAAACACTAGCCCCTCCTCAGTAGATCGATCGTCGGAAGCGCAGGCTGGACAGGTCAGGCTGGAGCACCCCCCCCCCCCCCAGTTTTTCTGATTTTAGTCTTTAGGTCACTAGCCTGTGCAAGGGCTCTAGCAATCTCACTTCCCCTTTCCTTCCAGGAGAGCTTCTTTTTGAGAACTCTTACATTGCCCAAATGTAATGTCTCATCTCCCCCACGCACAGTCAAGTCCCCTCCTGTTTCTGCAGCACTTTCCCCAGTGCTGACAGGCCTCTCCCACAGTGCCTGGCTGCTGCTGTGTCTGTACTCCAGCTTCCCAGTGTTGGCTGAATGACTGAGTGCAGCCAACCGTTAAGAGCTCCTAATAGGTGAGGTGAACTTCCAGTGCAGGATACATGGATAAACAAGATCTGTATGTTCTTTGCCCTCCAGTAGCTCTGAAGAGATAAACTTCAAGAACAAGGAATGTGTGAGAAAACACAAGAGCCAGGCCCTTGGTGTTCAAGCAATGAACACCACCAGAAGCCTACACTGGCTCTGTCTGTAACTTGCTGTGCGGTGTCAATGGTCTCAGTCACTCTGGCCTAGCAACCTAGTGAGAGTGATCACTATGGAGGCTTGGGGTTGGGGCTGCCATTGAGGAAGGACTCAGCTCTTCATGTCTAGGAGGAAATAGCAGGTTTCTCTTCTACTGGTGGAGGCCCATCTATGTGGACCATTTTGTTTTTTAAACCAGATGAAAATACTTGGTTCTTTCTCCTCCTTCTCCCAGACTCCCTTTCTGACAAAGTCCCAGATATGTAGCCCATGCTGGCCTTGAATTCTTGGGCTCAAAGTCATTCTCTTGCCTCAACCTCTGAATAGCTGGGACTACAGCTTCACTTCCCTGTGCCAGGTTCACTTCATTTTTCTGGTTTTCCTGTAGCAAGACTTTTGCTACTTTGTTTCTCTTGTCTGTACTTGGGGACCAAGGACACACAGTTTGGAAAGGGACAGGACATTTTGCCTTGAAGAGAGACTGCCTTTTGAAGACAGTACCTCGTACACTTCTAACTGCAGGGAAGGGTAAAGCGTAGAACAGGAACCAATAGGGTTGGACAAACATCATAAAGGTGTTAGGAAATCTCTCTCTTGGGATGCCATGAGTTTAAAAATAATTGTTTTGCCTCTTTGGAGATATTTGAGGAGTACTGGATGTGAGAAAATGAAGTTGGATCAGTAATTTGGTATAATTCAAAAGCACAGTGCTAAGAATCAAGGTTCTACTGGCAACTGCCACAGGTTCCTGGGGAGCTAAAGGTTAAGGGTTAACTCTACAGACAGCATAGTTACAGGAGAAGGAGGAGGTCTGCAGTCTCACAGTTTCCATGGTTTCTTGAAGCTAAGTGAGGTCACAGGAGAATCCCAGGGCTCAGAGGAAAAAGGGGTTGCAAGGAATCTCCCAGACCCTCTCCATGCTCTGCTCTCAGCACTCAGGATCCTCTTGTAAGAAATATGAGCCAATTCATCAGAGACAGATGATTCTGCTGCCACCAGATGGAAGTCAAATCTGAAGGCCGTGAGACCCGCTCTTGGCACACGCTCTTTGACAAGCAAAAGCTAGACCTGGAGAACACTCTCCACTATGTTTAGGGCAAGCGTGTGGCTATATTTTTAAGGCTAGGAGTTGCCTAAAGCTCCTGCAGGCTGAATCCAGCAGCTGCAGGCCCAGGGGAAAAATAGGCAGGGTCCTGGGGGCTAGGCAAAGTCACTGTCTACTGCATCGGGGATTCTGTGTGGGAAGCTATGGCCCTGTGTCTGCATACATGAAATCTGCAGTTCAAGGTGAAAAGGGTGGGCACAGCACACGATCAGGTCATGCTATCCCACAAAACAGTCCAGCCTGGATTCCTCTCAGCTGTATGGCCTGGCTTCCACCTCCAGAGGCCTTCCTCTCACCTCTTCTCAGGCATATGTCAAGTATGATGAGCCTAGCACACTCAGGAAGTAGGTGACTGTAGAGAACTATAAATTTAAATTGGCTTGTATTCTGCTTCTCTCCTGATATTTCCTATCCACTTTAGCAAACTTTCACAGTTCTCAATATATTTTATTTTGGGCTGGAGATGGCTCAGCAGTTAAGAACACTGACTGCTCTTTCAATGGTCCCGAGTTCAATTCCTACCAACTACATGGTGGTTCACGACCATCTGTAATGGGATGATGCCCTCTTCTGTTGTGTCTGAAGACAGCAACAGTGAACTCATATACATAAAATAAATAAATTAAAAAATATTTTATTTTAAAATTTCAATTAAATCTAATTTGTGCATGTATGTATAAATGTGGATACATGAGTACTACAACATGTGTGTGGAAATCAGAGAACTTTCTGGGGTTGATTCTTTCCACCATATAGGTCTGCGGAACTGAACTTAAATCATCAATGGTAAGCACCTTTATTTATTAAGCTGTCCTGCTGGTCCCTCATTTCTTTTTTTTTTTCCTAAAGATTTATTTATTTTATTGTATGTGAGTACACTATAGCTGTCTGCAGACACACCAGAAGAGGGCATCCGATCCCATTACAGATGGTTGTGAGCCACCACGTGGTTTCTGGGAATTGAACTCAGGGCCTCTGGAAGAGCACTCAGTGCTCTTAACTGCTGAGCCATTTCTCCAGCCCCCTCCCCCTCATTCATTTTAATGCTGTTTGCTTTTAAATATACATGTCAGAGCTGGGGATGGAATCCAGGGACTTACAGTTGGTGTGCTCCTGTCCTGAAACTCGGTTTGTTGATCTGGCTGACCTCAAACTCACAGATCTGTTAGTCATTAGTCTCTGCCTTCCTAATACTGGGGTTAGGGTTCTGTGCCACCATATCAGGCTCACTCAGGGTTAAGCTTCTAATACATGAGATCTTAGTAGGGGCACATTTCAGACTGTAGCTCCCCCGAGGCAAGGCTCTGTGGTTGGGCACCAGGGATGGAGGGAGTTAGCCATGTCACAGAGACAGGCTGGCTGGCTGGCTAACTAGGTGCTGATGGAGGAGGGCACTGCATTGGAATCTGGAATGCTAGAGACTGTAGGAACTGGAGCTCAAGGTCAGGAGCACCTCAGGACCAGCTGACAGGCAAGTGAGCCTGTATTCCAATTTATCAGTTGATCTTCTGCCATATCATTCTCTCTTGTCCAAGTTACCTTTGGAACACAACAAAAACCGTATGTGAAGGGGTAATTGGTTTTGCCGGATGGATAACAGGACTACATAAGATCACATGATCTGGCCTGGCCAACAGCTGCTGTGACCAGCACTATCAGAGGAGGCTGGCGTGGAACACTGAACATACCCATCTGGGAAAATGAGAACTTGAGAGATTGACTGTCTTCTCAGTAGTAAGTTCTTTCAAATGAAACTGTTCTTTTTGTGTGTGTGCTTATTTATTTGTGACAGTGTTTTACTGTGTGTATCCTGGAGTGGCCTCGAGTTCACGCAACCTTCTTCCCTTTCCCTCAGTTTCTTAAGTGCTGCGGTTACAGGTATACTCCACAGAGTCCAGCTGTACCTGCCTCAACACCGCGGCTACTCTGGACAGCTCCCACTGACAAGAAGACTGACAGCGAGGAGGAACAATATTCACTGGAAGAAAAACTGGGGGAAAAAAGCTACAGTACTTTTGAGGCTTGTTTTCCACGGATCACACTTCCACACGTTAACAGCCTACTCTCTCAAGAGCTTTACATGCAGGAACCGGGGATGTGGCTCAGCAGTAAGAGCATCTGCAGCTCTTGGATGACCCAGGTTCACTTCCCAGGGCCCACGTGGTGGCTCACCACCACCTAGACTCTAGTTCCAGGAGATCTGATGCTCTCTTTTGACCTCATGATGCACATACATACACATAGGCAAACCACTCATACACAAAAATAAACCTTAAAAACCTTTACATATAGGACTCAATAGCTGTGATTACAAGTTCCAAATGAGCACAGCTTGGAACAGTGAATGTGGAAGATTTGAGCTGGTTAAGAGTCTGGTTTGAGGGAATGTACAACTCCCAAGGCAGCTGTGAAAACAGCCCACCAGGCAGGACAATGCTTCGTTTTACTTTTGTAACGCTGTGAACTCAGTCCAAAGCCTGATGTCTATTATGTTGGCTCTGACCTGCATCTCTAACACCATACCTAAGGTTTTTGGAGTCCAGCTAGTCAAGTGAAAGAAAGTGGCAAGTCTAAATGGAGTGGAGCTGCCTGTTTGGTTTTAAGATTTATTTTTGTTTTATGTGAGTACTTTACTTGCACGTATGTATATGTGAATATATGTATGTGTACCACATGTATGGGGTCCCCTGGAACTCCAGGTATGGATGATTGTGAGTGACCTCATGGGTGCTGGCACTGAACTCAGGTCCTCTGTAAGATCAGTCAAGTGCTCTTAACTGAGTTATCTCTCCAGCACAAAAGTGAGACTTTCTGAGACAGCCTGGCTTTGCTAAGTACACACTATAGAGGCCAGCCTGGCCTGGAACTCCATAATCCTCCTGCCTCAGTCTCTGAAACACTGGTATTACAGGAAGCCGCTGTACCCTGCTTGGAGTAATTAAAACAAAACCAAACAACAACAAAAAAAACCCCACCAGTTTCCCAAGAGAGTACAGTAGGATGAACCAGAGACAAGTTAGGTTTCCTAGAGAGAAGAGAAAGACAAAGAGGGCCGGATCTGGAGTTGTACACAGGGCCAAGGAGAGGTGAAGGATTCGAAAACTGGTAAGAAGGTACATCAATGGGGTGTGTGGTTAGCTCTATCGCATGAGGAAGCAGTAGCCATGACTACCTGGTCCTTCTCTTGGTCTGTGGTCTTTGTCTTTCCCAAGCAGTCTAGAGCCAAAAGCTCTCATTGGACAAATCAGAAATGCCATGTCTGATCTCCTGTCCACTTAACAATGCATATTTCTGACAACACAACCCTAGAGCTTCCTACTGTACTGTACTGTCTGCTTAGTAGTCCTGTCCAGAAGGATCCTTGTTCCTGCCCAAAGACTTTTAAAAAGAAACCTATCAAGCCAACTCATAGCCAGACTCAAGACCAGTGTGTCCTGAAGCCTTCTGGCCTCCAGAGGTGACCTGACTGGCCTGTCTTCCAGCCATGGTGGGACTGCTGCTACGAACAAGGCTGGGAACAGACACTGGGGTGGGGATGGGGCTTTATTCGCTTCTGCTATGTACACATATATACAGCTGGTGTGAGCCAATGGTACACTATGTCACAGAATTATCTTATACACACACATTCTTGGGCAGAAAGCAGGAGGTTGTTCCGAATATCCCACTGCTGGTGAAGGAAAAGGACCCTAATGGAAGCTGCCTACCCCATTCCCAGACACTGACTCCCTCCCACGGACAATCTGTGCCTCCCCCTGCCTCGGGCACATGATGGCAAGATCCGGGTGGTGGTAGCGGCAGCAGCTGCTTCCAGTCTTTTTCCTCACTCATACTTGTGTAGAGGCCAAATATCAGCAGTGGCCCCACTCACTGACAGGAACAGCCTGACACCTGACGCCCGGAGCCTAACTGGAAGGCCAGCTCCACCATACCCACAGCCTCTCCTAAGAGGAGCAGCCTGGCTTCATGGAGCACTGGCATGCATCTTCTCCAGGCAGTTTGTCCAGAATGTGACCAGTCGGTTGTCACGGTTGATGCAGAAATCTGTGAAGTCCTTTAGCAGCCGATCAGCAAACTTCTCATCCCCTGTGGCACTAGAGCGCCATGTCTTGGTCAGCATGGTGTTGTACGCCCAGTTGTAGCCAACCCGCTCCTCACAGAACATGTTTTGGTTGGTGGAGCTGGTAGAGTTCCGTCGCCGCCGCTGCTGCCCAGAAAACTTGCGTTTGGAGTATGGCAGCTGAAGAAATACTGTTCCTGAAGGGAGAGACCCCAAGCCTGAGTGGAGCTGTTGGTAAACACCTGCAGCTGGCTCTGGTGGTCCTGCCCCTGCAAGCTTGGGCAGGGACTTGTGCACCCACCCACAACCACGGTTCCTCACCTGTGACATGGATATACTGTGGCTTATTCTCAGCAGGGAAGTTAAAAGCGGAGGCAGAATACTTATCTTGCACAAATCCAAACCTATGTTAAGGACAGACACACAGACACATGGTCTCATTAGCTAGAGAAACAGGGAGCAGTGGGGCAGCTAAACTCTGACGGGCCAGGATGCTGGAATGTGGAAAGGCCTCCTGTGTGCACGGTTTACTCTGCAGCACCCCATCCAGCCCCCACTCCCATGAATAGCCTTTCCTTCCCAAGTGTCCTCCCCTCTGTGGTCCCCCACCGAGGCTTCACTCCGCCTCTTGTGGAGTCTGTCCCAGCAGGCTGCTCACCAACCCCCATCTCCTGTCTTAGGTTTTCTTGCCACACCTGACTGTTGTCATGCTGACATTGAGAAGGTTCTCAATAAAGGCCCTCACTGAAGTGGAATGAAGTACTTTAATCAGAACTCTTCCCGTAAAGGTGAGGAGCAATCCAAGGCTCTTTGCTGTGCTGTGCTCTAAAAATGGGAAATGAGCAGAAACCATTTCTCATCTGTGACTTGTCCTGTTCCACTTCTTATCTATAGCTTGTTCTATTCCTGGTTTTTCTATTTCCATAAAGCACATTTATTCTAGCCCCACCTGCTAAGAGCTGTAAAGGACGTGCTAACAGATGTGCCCAGCTTCTGCCCTCTGTGTCTGAGGTTTACGTAATGAAGGCATTGATGTAGGAGGTAAAGTGTGTCTTCTTTCCAGGACTGAGCCCGCTGGGGAAGTGCTGTGCTGTATTCCCTACATGCACATCAAGTATGCAAACTCAGTGGACAGCATCTAGAAGACACTTCCAGATTTCTTCCTTACTTTTTAACCAAGCCAACTGATTTACTTAGCATGGTCAGCTGGACCAGAGATTTCTTGTCTCATTTCTCATGTAGGTTACCAGGAAAGACCCTTTTTATTTATTAATTATTTACTTTTGAGACAGGGTTAGGTATCCCAGGCAGGCCTCAAATTCATACTTCAGCTGAGGCTAACCTTTCGCCACTGACTTCCCATCTTTACTTCTGGAGTGCTGGGTCGCAGGTGTGTGCCACTGTGCCCGTTCCCTTTAGCGCTTGCTGCATGCTAGATGAGCATTCTACCAACTGACCCAAACCTGGCCTAAGACCTTTATTTTTGTTTAAAAATATTTTATTGTGTGTATGTATATATACTTGCTTGTCTGTATGTGTACATGAGTATGAATGCTCTTGGAGGCCAGAAGAAGGTACTGGATCTTCTGGAGCTGGAGTTACAGGCAGTTGTGAGCTGCCCAGAGTGGGTGCTGGGAACCAAATCTGAGTCCTTTACAAGGAACAGCAATTACTCTCAGTTGCCGAGCCATTTCTCCAGCCCCAAGATGTTTATTTATTTATTTTATTTATTTATTTTTGGTTTTTCAAGACAGGGTTTCTCTGTGTAGCCCTGGCTGTCCTGGAACTCACTTTGTAGACCAGGCCGGTCTCAAACTCAGAAATCCGCCTGCCTCTGCCTCCCAAGTGCTGGGATTAAAGGTGTGCGCCACCACTGCCCAGCTTAGATGTTTATTTTTTTTAAGAACCCAATTTAGGGCTGGTGAGATGGCTCAGTGGGTAAGAGCACTGACTGCTCTTCTGAAGGTCCTGAGTTCAAATCACAGCAACCACATGGTGGCTCACAACCACCTGTAATGAGACCTGACACCTTCCTTCTGGTGTGTCTGAAGTCAGCTACAGTGTACTTATGTATAATAATAAATAAACCTTTGGGCCAGAGCAAGTAGGGACTGAGCGAGTGGAGCCGACTGGAGCGACCAGAGGTCCTAAAAAAAATTCAATTCCCAACAACCACATGAAAGCTCACAATCATCTGTACAGCTATGGTGTACTCATATACATAAAATAAATAAATAAATAAATAAATAAATAAATAAATAAATTTAAATATAGCCAAGAATAGCTCATGCCTTCAACCCCAGCACTTTAACCCGAGACAGGCAGATCTCAAAGCCAAGTATAGTTTACAAAAATGAGTTCCAGGCCAGTCAGGGTTATATAGTGAGACCCTTTCCCCCTAAAACCTAAAACAAACAACAAAAACCAAACTAAATCAAATAAACCTCCAACCACCACCCCCCGCACCCCTCCCCAAACAAAACAAAATAAAAACCTCAGAAAGCCCACATTTCAGCCCAATGATCTATGGATGTTTCATTTCCCCCTGGGGCAGCCCAGGATTGCACCGAAGGCAAGGGGCATCCATCCATGTCAGAGAAGATGTACTGGGGATGCTTACCCAGTACCCACAAGGTCCTGGGCCCCACCCCCAGCACTGCACACAGAAGCTACTCACAGAACAACTACGCTGGAAAAGGCACTTTGCAGGTACTACAGATGGGAAAATTAAACTTCTGCCCTCCTAAAGCACTCTAGATTGACAGTTTTTAAAAGAAGAAGAAAGTGCAATTTAATGCATGTTATGCTGGAGTATCCTGTAATCTTAACACTTGGAGCCAGAGACAGGAGAACTGTGAGTTCAAAGCCATCCTGAACTATACAGTACACCTCTGTAAGGAGGAGAGAGAGACAGGGGTGGGGGTGGAGGGAGGCGGGGGGGGGGGGGACAACTCAAAATAGAGGGACCTGAGAGTCCCTGGTAGAGGGAGACAATGACAGGCACAGAGGAGGCGGGGCTTAGGCAAAGGGTGATACACAACAGAGTCTGCTGCCAGAAAAGAGGCTGAAGAGTAAAGGGCAACAGTTAGAGAAAATATCCCAGGACTTGTGTTGAGAGGGTTAGAGAACAAGATACCATGAAGAAAAAAAAAGCAGATTTGGCCAATGAAGGTCAAATCCAGGAGACACCTAGTCAAAATGTGTAGTGACTAGTCAAGAAGAAGCTCACCAGCTGTACTTTAGCTGGGGCATCCTAATAAGTACTGCTTCTTGCAGATTTACCAGCTGAGCCCAGCAAGCCCAGAGGGGCGAGAAAAGGAAGGCTAGGCTGTAAGACTTGCCATGGGGCTTCTACAGTTTCTAGGCAGTGTGAGTGGAGGGGGAGGTAGAGGTGGAAGTGGAGCAGACAAATCTGCCTCCTAGAGCAAGGTCCTTTCCCAATGACTGCTGTGCTCGCTCCCCCGCCTCCCTTTAGCAGTAGTAGGAAATGAGTTACCACAGCACTCATTCCACACCCTTCTCTGAACACATACATACCATTCAGATCTTAGGGTAAGGTGTAAGGTAGGGAAAAGCCAGCTTAGGTGAGACATTAGAGACCTGTGGCCTTGAATCTATGTTGGGTACGGGGAACACCAGGGTGCAGGTGCCAGCACTGAAGAAGTAAGACAATAAGGACAATGTAAAGAAGGTGCTTCAAGCGGAGGGTAGCTGAAACAGTGAGAGGAGGCTTTGTTTCAGCACAGGAATAAGTAGCAAGTGGACACTAGCTGGGTGATCCTTGGAAACAACTCGTGGTCTGCTGCACTGGTGAAGACAAAAGGGAATCAGAGGGGCCCAGGGAAGGCTTACCTGGTACACAGTTATATGCCAAGAAATATCTACTTTCATCCATTGTTTTTAAACCACCCATTGTCTTTCTAAAACCTAGGGAAGGTTTACTGATACCTTTTTTAATGTTTCCCTTCACCTGTCTCACATAACTGGGTTCTTTGTAGGCTACTTACAAAGAACAGAGCAAGGAGTCTGTAGACAAAAGCCACAGACAGCAGGGCAGCATTCTCTCTGTGTCTGAACAGAGGCAGAGTTTGTCACTAGAGCAACGGTTCTCAGCCCCTTGGAGATCGGCCTCTTTTACAGGGGTTGCACATCAGATACCCTGCATTAGGATTCATACATAACAGTAGCAAAGTTACAGTTGTGAAGTAACAACAGAACAATGTTATGGCTGGGGATCAGCACAACATGAGGAACTGTACTGAAGGGTCACAGCATCAGGAAGGCAGAGAACCGCTGCTGTAGAAGGACAGATCCTTTTCCTCCGGAACAGAATGCACTAGGTTTCACTTTAGTAACTGTTAATGGAGAAAAATACTGATTTGGTCATTGTTCCTTCTTGCTAATGGACAAACCTGTGTGCAATGGCTTCCTGGAAAAGGTGCATTCGATCCCAGTATGTCTCTGGTTCAAAGCCTGAAAGGAATAAGGAATAAACGCTGAGCTGTGATCACAAGGTCTGTAATAGACTCACACTGTTCTCTTCATTGCTCTTGACAGTTCCTGTCTTGTGGATCTGAACTTTAGACCCCACCCAGCTATAGAAATGACAGCTGTGTACCCCATAATCCCTCTCCAATTCCTCCAGTCTAGAAAGGTGGGGTCTTCAGGAGCCAATATGACCTTCAGAATTCAATGAGGTTTATGCTAATGTCTTAATTCTCAAGCTAAGGCGAGTCCAATAAATTTTTGTTTATTATTTGTTTCTGACACAGGGTCTTACACAGCCCAGGCTGGCCTCAACCTCTAAGTGGTCAGATGGCTTTGAACCCCTGACCCTCCTACTTACTTACGGGTGTGTACCATGAAACCTGGTCTGAAAGTACACTAAAACACAAATCTGAAGTGTACATTAGTGCTTCTGAAAATAACACTCCCGCCCCCCATGTCTAACATCACTAACCTTCTATTTCCTTTTAAAGAAAGACAAAGCTCCATTTTATGGGTAACAAAACTGAAGCAAGTAAATATAAAAGGAATTCTTGAGAAGTCATCAGATTTGAAGGGGAGGTGAGCAGTGCAGGAGAATTTGCTTCTCCGTCACCGTCACCACTGAATTGCTCCACCCTCCTTCCTCCATAGGACAGCTGCTGAGGACCAAAGCAGAAAGCAGGTGGGAAGGCCAAGCACTGTCACATAGCAACAGGAAGCAGAGCTGGATGGATGGAAAGCCGAGCACTCTGTCACATAGCAACAGGAAGCAGAGCTGGCTGGATGGAAAGCCGAGCACTCTGTCACATAGCAACAGGACACAGAGCTGGCTGGATGGAAAGCCGAGCACTCTGTTACATAGCAACAGGACGCAGAGCTGGCTGGATGGAGGTTTTGAGGGTCCTGGCAACAACAGTAGAGACATCTCAAGAACTAGGGATGGAGTGGCTTTGTTACTGTGTCCATAACTAGAACTTTCTTTAAAATAGATGGGAGATACCCCCTCCCACTCAAATGTGTGCGTGTGTATACACAGACACACACACAGACACACACACACAATACATACAGACACACACATACACACACTCACATCTACACACATATATACCACCACATTTGTTCCAGATTTTAAGGTGTATACTCATTGTTACAAGAAGTAGAGAAAAGAAGAAGAAAAGAGGCACTTGATCTAGAAAATTGAATTTTAGATTTGGGTCCTTATTCCTTTAAATTAGGACTTTCCCCTGTAACTGTTGTAACCAGCTAAGGTTGATGGTTTAGAAGACCAGGTCAGAACTGGCAGGGAAACCATCGGCTACAATGCCTGTGAGCAATCCTGTTACAATGAGGAGGGCATCTTTAGATGTTGTAAGGTAACTGTAGCCCCTCAAAATACTAACAACACTGCAGTGAACTGCCTGGCTTAACCTTCTGGGAGGAGCATATCATTCACATTTCAGGCTTGCATAAATGGTCCTCTCTCAGCCCCGTGCAGCTCAGGATCTTTGGCCTCCAATGCAGAGGAACTCTGCAGGGCTCAGGTACAAAAATGTCTGCTAAGTTTTAAGCAGAGAGTACAGACTGTTGGAACTAGCAGGCAACCTGTCATAAAATCACAAGATTAGTAGGTTTGGCCTGCCCTCTGGTAAGCCCTCCTCACCCTCTGCCATTTAGCGCAACACAAACTTACAAGGGAGTGGGAAGAAAATATTTCTCTTACATCAGAAGTGTGTCTTTCACATTTTTAATCTTGCTATCAGCTCCTGATACATTAGCATCCACTCCAGCTTCTTGCTTTTGAAAATGTCATCTTGTACTCATGGAAAGCTTTTTAGGAGCTATTTATGAACTCATCTGCACATGTGCTTGGTGATAGCAGTGGAAGGTGCAGGTGGGGAGATGGCATGGGTAAAAGGCACATTGGGGTGGTCTGCTGTGACAGACTTTTTCTTTTTTTTTTTGAGACAGGGTTTCTCTGTGTAGCCCTGGCTGTCCTGGAACTCACTCTGTAGACCAGGCTGGCCTCAAACTCAGAAATCCACCTGCCTCTGCCTCCCAAGTGCTGGGATTAAAGGTGTGCGCCACCACAGCCTGGCATGATAGACCTTTTCTGACAGAAGGAAGGGCTCTCTGATAACAACCTACGTTTTATCTCCCTGGAACCCACATAATGAAGGAAGTCCTTGAGATACAGCACTAGAGATATACGCAGGGAGCCCAGGAATTACAAAGCCTGTTGCAACTTCCCACAAGAGGACATCACTTCCTGTTTTGCTTTTGATGGCCTTTCTAAGGCCTTATTGCATGGACTAGCATACAAAAGGCTCTCCTCAAATTCAAGCAAGCATTGCAGGCAAATCAGGTGACCGGGAGCACACAGGACACAGCAATGGTGTAAGATGGACAAAGCACAATCCCCCCTCCCATCTACCTTGCTTCACACTGGCCTCGCAGAGCTGGCAAAGTAGCTCTGGCCAATCCATGCAAGAGAAATTCAAAGCTCAGAAGCATTGAGTGATCTGTCCCAGATTACCCAGTCACTAATAAAATCCAACACAAGGGCTGGAGAGGCAGCTCAGTGGGTGTCTCTTATAGAAGATGTAAGTTTGGTTTCTAACACCCCAGTGGTGGCTCACAACCATCCAGAACTTTAGCTCCAGGAGATCTAACTTCCTCTTCTAGCCTCTGTGGGCACCAGGTACATGTGTGATGCACAGACAGAAATGTAGGCAAAATACTCACACAAGTAAAATGAAATTAAAAAAAAAAAATCCAGGACAGCAACCCAGATTATTTTGCCCCTGTAGAATAGCTCTCTCAAGCAGTCTGTAGTTCTGTTGTTTCCTTAGGTATCTGTTCACTGGACAGTGATGGGCTTCACTGGGACAGCTCATAGAAGCTCCTCCCTTCTCTCATCCCACTGCTCACTTGTCCCTTCTCTTTCTGAATAGTCAATACCTCCTCCTGCTTTTTGTTTCTTATTCATGTCTTTGTTTATTTTCCATCTAGATTCTACTCATGAGAGAACACAGGAGAGGGTGCTTTTGGAAGCAGTCTGACTCAGTGAGCTAGACCCTGCAGCGGGGAGCAGCTCTTACTATCGAACAGGTGCTCGCTGCCCTCCTTGAGCAAGCAGCCGAGGTTGAGCGGGATGAAGAGCTGGGCCCTCAGGGGATCGCCATACAGGTAACTGGGCAGTGCAAAAGGACCCTCCAAAACTGGGACCAACAAGAAGCCACAGGAGGTAGCTTTTCGATGCCAACCTTGGACCTGAAAGAAAGTACAAAACAGTATCATCTCTGGGTTCTTTTAGATCAGAGAAAATACCTCTGATTCTACAGAGCAGACCTGGCAGCGGGAGCATACATACTGATTACCATGTTCACTTATTCATGTCCTCTGGCTCTAACCGTCCTGGTCAGGAAAAAGTATGCTTCCTGATGACTGCTAGAAAAACTGTTGAGTTGAACGCACACTCACTCCTCTTTATGGCCTAAACTTCTGACCTTCAGTTTCTTTTGTAAGAAAGGTCACATGACAAAGGCTGAACACTTCTAGCTTTGTTGTGTACTACATCCAGTGTATCAAATAAGAAAATATCCCACTCTGGCTGATGTAGGGTGAAAGATGAGTATAGTGGATTCTAGACACAGTGACCAACTCTCATATACAGAACACACTCTGGGGAACTCCCAAAAACTATCCTCCTGAGAGCTAGACTTCTGTAAGTAATTCCAACAACACAGTCCCTCAGGTGACTCTGTAAGCTTTTTAAATATGTTTTAAGAAACATAAAACTGGCCAGGCAGTGGTGGCACACGCCTTTAATCCCAGCACTTGGGAGGCAGAGGCAGGTGGATTTCTGAGTTCGAGGACAGCCAGGACAGCCAGGGCTATACAGAGAAACCCTGTCTTGAAAAAAAAAAAAAAAGAAGAAGAAGAAGAAACATAAAACTGATGGATAGTTAAAAACAAATGAACGAACGAACAAACAAACAAACAAACAAACCCAAACTGGCTGGCTGGTGAGATGGCTCAGTGTTTGGTAAATGCACTTGCCATCAATTCTGACAACTTACGTTTTATCTCCCTGGAATCCACATAATGGAGGGAGAGAACCAACTCCCTCAACTTGTCCACTGACCTTCATAAACCATGGTCCACACACATATAGGTAAGTTAAACAACAATAAAAACAACAAACAACAACAACAACAACTAAACAAAAACAAAACACCCCAAACCAAACCAAAATGCTGCAATAAACACATTACCTGCTTTCACTAGTTTTACATGAATAGGTATGAAAACTGAATGTTTTCCCTGCCTGTCTACAACATAGGTATATGTGAGTGCTGTCGGCATGTTGTTTTGAGATACAATCATCCCACTGTCCACCTGTTGAGGAAGAGCTGGTGTCCTCTACAAGGTGAACTGAGCAAGATGAGCACCTAATAGTCTTTCTTTCCCATTTTTGTTGCGTTTTTGAGCCATGGTCTGGCTATGGAGCCCATGCTAGTCTGGAATTTGGAACCTTCTGCTTTTCCTTCACGTCTGGGATTACAGATGCATGCCACCATGATTAGCAGCAGGTATCCAAGATTTGGTGTGTGCACCAAAGACAGGTCAAGATCGAGGCTAGGTGTTTTCTCTACCACTCTCCACTTTATTTTGTGTGTATATGATACAAGTGTGTTTGTATGTGTATGTGAGTGCTGGTGTACACACATCACGCATGTGTGAAGGTCAGGGAACAAGACTGGGTGTTGCTTCCCACCATTCCCCCCC
>JADRCD010173723.1:0-16634 GCA_019843815.1 Montemys delectorum | reverse complement strand
TTGTTTTTGTTTTTTTGTTTTTGAAGACAGGGTTTCTCTGTATAGCCCTGGCTGTCCTGGAACTCTATAGACCAGGCTGGCCTCGAACTCAGAAATCCACCTGCCTCTGCCTCCCAAGTGCTGGGATTAAAGGCATGCACCCCCACTGCCCCACTAGGGATCTGTTCTTATCTCCTAGCCTTTCTCTGAGCTCTCTAAGCTCTCTGCATTTGTCTAGCATAACTCCTCTCCCTCCACCTCCACTCGAGGTACTTCCAACTCCTTGGTATCTGACCTTTGCCCCTTCTCTGTGAAGTCATTCCTGTCCCTCTTCCCAATCAGATGTGGCTCTTCCTTGTCAGAGAACTCCATGGAGAACTCAAGCCAGATTCCCCGGGTAAAAGTTACTACCATCCTTGATTTGATTCTCCTTCTGCCCCAGTCAAAAATAATCTAGTACCAAGAATGGGGAACAAGGCCCATACTGTGCCTTCCAGTTGTACCAGTTACTTAAAAGTTTCCCATCTGGAAAACACAGTAGTGGAATGGGCCCACATTTCCCAAATTGCACTCATTTAAGTACCACCAGGCTCCCTTTATACTCACAAGCCAGTACTATCATGTTTATTATCTCTAAGGAAACAACATTGTTCACTGAGACTGGAAAACAAATACCATCTGCAATAAAGATTTGGGGGAGGGGTGGCAACCATGAAGATAAACACATAACTGATAAGAGATGTGTATGTAGCCTTAAATCCTCATAGGTAGAATTCTAGAGAATAATTCAGGTCATCAAAGTCTTTGTCAAAGATAGATGTGGAGGCAGAAGGATCAGTGTGTTCATTGTCATTCTTGGCATTGAAAGACAAAGACAGGGCTAGAGAGATGGCTCAGTGGTTAAGAGCACTGACTGCTCTTCTGAAGGTCCTGAGTTCAAATCCCGGCAACCACATGGTGGCTTACAACCATCAGTAATGAGATCTGATGCCCTCCTCTGGTGTGTCTGAAGACAGCTAGAGTGTACTTATATATAGTAAATAAAACAAATCTTTAAAAAAAAAGGAAAGAAAGAAAAAGACAAACAAAAACAAGAGAAACAAAGCTAGCGCTTATAGAACTATTGAGGACAGATTTTAGTCAATAATCAAGTTTGCCAAGAGTCCCATATGAACAGATTTCAACTTCTACTTGCATACAAGGCCCTGGACTTTTACAGAAGGATAGGGGCAGAGGGAGAGGGACAGGAAGGGCTTCCACATGGTCCTGGAAGGAAGACTTTTTTTAAAAAAAATTTTTTTATTAGATATTTTCTTTATTTACATGTAAATTTCTCCTTTCCCAGTTTCTCCTCCAAAAAGCAAACAAACAAAAACAACAAGAACAAACCCCAGTTGCCTCCCCCCTCCCCATGCCTGCCACCCCACCCTCTCCCACTTATTGGCCCTGGCATTCCCCTACACTGGGGCACAGAACCTTCACAAGGCCAAGGTCCTCTCCTATTGATGATCGAATTTGCAAGAAGGAAGACATTTTAAAGGCATGGTTGGTATAAACAAGACTGGCTACTGTGTGCACTGTGAGCCGGCAGTGATCAGTCAAGATTCCACCCTCTAAAGGAGACTTGGAGCCAGAGGCCCTAATCTCAGATGTGGCCTAGAACAGTCAGTTCTTTGGCAGGCTTGAGCTTTTCAGGTAGGGATTTTCAGGGAGGTGAGGGTCATCTTAGAGATACAGCCTTTACAGACCTAGACTGGAAAATGCTCAGAGGACAGTAGAAAGGTTGGGGAAGGGCACGTTTTTATCCGTGTTTAGCTAAGATGTAAAGATTTTTTTTTTTTTAAAAAATCCAAGCCTTTAAACATAGCACTTGGGAGTCCAAAGTCTATGTAGTGAGTTCTTGGACAGTCAAGAATACAGAATGAAACGTTGTCCAAAAAAGGAAAGAAAACCCAATAGTCAGAAATAATGTGCTGGGTAACACATGACGGTGCACACCTGTAACCCCAACATTTGGAAGGCTAAGAACAGAAGTTTAACTAGCTAATAAACTGAGAATTCTGTTTCTAGGTTCTAACCACATCTGAGCCTTCTTTCTCCCGTGCCCCTCCTACCAATGCCACTGGTCCATAGAACTGAATCTGGGTAAAACTGTGAAGCTGCGCTGTGTTCTCAGCTCTAGCTCCAACACTAGACCCACTTGACAGGGTGCCTGCACTCTACTTGGAAGCTCTACAGTAACTGGGATGTAGCCTGGAGATTTAGAAGTTTTCAGATGAACTAAGTGTAATGCCTCATGTCTCCCAGCATTTGGGAGCTTGGGGCAGGAGGATCCTGAGTTTAAGGGCAGTCAAAGCTATGTTGAAGACCTTATTTCAAAGGCAACATAAATAACAAAATGGGGGGGGGGAGAAAAGAAAAAAATGTTTCTAAGTGATCTCTAGGGGCAAGCCAGGTTCCTGTTAGGCGGCTTTATAGCTGTCATTCTCTTTGATCGCTACAGATGTCCTGAAAGGCAAGCAACTTGACAGTGAACATGTCCCAGTCGTGGAGAAAGAAGCCCGGAAGCAGAGATTCATGGAGAGAAGATACAGGAATGGGATCACAATTTCCTGACCACCAGTTCTGAATCTGCCCCAATGTGACTGCTCTATAGGAGCAAGATCCAGAAGGTGAATCATCATCTTCCTCGGAAAAGAAGCTAGCAGCTTGGCTTAATTTCTCATAGGTATTAAGTCGTTTGTATCCCTATTGTGCACATGAAAGAGGAGTTTCAGCCTCCCGATCAAAACCCAGGTCAGTGGACTCCAGGGAGCTGGGCAGGGTGGCTTCCTCTCCTGGATAAAGTGTTGCACCAACAGAAGCCTAAGTAGGCCAGAAGGGTCTGCATTATTCTGATAGCGCTGCAGCAGCAGTCCACACCCACATTTTTTGAGTAGTCTTAATCATGGCAGCTGTTGAAAGCAGCCTAGAGAAGTAGAAGATTGGACCACCTGGTCTTGTGCGCTTCAATGCCCGTTAGAGCTGCAATACTGGTCTGATGGCTCTGCCTCGGCCCCATTGTGCACTGATATGTGTGGGGGAGGGGGGAGGATTCCCACTCCTGAGAAAAAAGAGAGATCATTGCCCATCCTTGAAAGACTTGGGAATATGTCACTGTTCACAGGTGACAGACGTCATCACTGCTCACAGCTGGGAGACGTCACTCCTCACCCTCGGGGTACTTATGAGGTTTCCAGCTGTGGGCAGTAGAGAGGCCAGTGTCCAAACTCAGGCCACCTGAAGGCCGCTGTTCACATCTTCAAAGGCTAAGGGTCACCCAGCCTTCAAGATGCCTAGGGGGAACCAGCCACCGCAGGATCTCGACACCACCTCAGAAGGCAGCCATCCACTCCAACACCCTCAGAAATGCAACAATCCGAGACAGACCCCGGAGCACACCCCCGCAGTGACCGAACAGAAGGGGGCCACACCCCGAGGCAGAGGCCGGGTGGGGCCCGCGCGGACGCTGACCTCCCAGTCCAAGCTCTCCTCCGCCCAGGGTACGCGCACACGAGGCCCTGCTGCAGGCCAGCGGATCCCAGAGAGGTCCAACCCCGCGGACCCACGCAAGGGCAAGGGGCCGACCTCGGGGCGGCGTGACAATCGGCAGCGGACAACCTCCACCACGAAGCCCGAGACCTCCACGCCGAAGCCCCCCACCCCCGAGCACCCCAACATGGCCCGCGGTGGCAGTCAGAACTGGAGCTCCGGGGAGTCGGACGGCCAGCCAGAGGAGCAGACTTCCGAGGAGAACGGGTGAGCGCGCGCGCCCGGCCCGCCGGCCAGAGAACCGAGCCCCGGAGCCGCCGGAACCTCCGCGAACGTTCTGGGCCTTTGTGGCGTCACGCCTCCTGGCGGAACCTTCCGCCGGCGCCGGATAAAAGCCCGCGGCGGAGGCGCCGGCGGCTCGAGTGTGGCGGTGCCGGGAGCGCAAGCGGGTCCTGGGCGCACGCTCGGGACGGAGCCCCGGGAAGCGGCCGTGACCGAGACGGTGACGCGAAGGCCGGCGGCGGGGGCGCGGGCCGGGGGGCCCCGGGGCGTCGGGGACGCGCTGACCCGCCTCGCCCGCCCCACCCCGCAGAGACAAGATGGTGAAGGAGACCCAGTACTATGACATCCTGGGGGTGAAGCCCAGTGCGTCCCCGGAGGAGATCAAGAAGGCCTATCGGAAGCTGGCGCTCAAGTACCACCCGGACAAGAACCCGGATGAGGGCGAGAAGGTGCGGGGCCCCGCGGGGCGTCGGGGTCACGGGAGGACCAGGGCTGTGAATTATTGAAGGCGGCGCAGAGGCTCTCTCCAGGCGCCGCGCCAGCCCGAGGGAGGCCCGTGGGGCGCAGTCAGTCGGGGGCACTTAGCAAGGCTTGGTGCGGGGCGCCAGTCCCAGCAGCCATCCGTGCCTCCCTTCACTCTACAAGTGTTTCTGGAGCCCCTGCCTCCCGGCTGTGAGGACCCTGACGGGGCTCCGGGACTGACCTATGGGAGCCCAGTTCTCAGAGGTAACCCTGGCATTCCAGTGGGAGAGGACGCCGGCTATCCAAAAGCCCTGGCACCGGTGGACAGAAGCTATGTGCTTGGTGGGCACCTCCGGCAGCGAAATATTGTGTTTATGTTCCGCGTGTTGCATAAGCCCTAGGGATGAGTTCCTGTGATCTGACCTGTACCTTAGGCAAACCCAGTGTCCCTAGTGGATATGATCTGTGAGGGCCACCTCCTGCCTGATACAGTTTTCACACGGAGTCGTCACTTTTTTTTTTTTTTTTTTTTTTTTTTTTTGGTTGTTGTCGTTATTAAGCAGGGGTGCAGAAGTCTGTAACCTGACACATCTGTTTATAGTGAGAACTCCAGGTTTCCTGTGACAAATGACCCACAGTTGACCATAAGTACAGACAGATAATAGGCTGAAGTGCTCTGCATATTGGTGTCCTAATTTGAACCTTTTTCATCCTGTTTACAGAAATAAGGCATTCTTCCTTTTGTTCCCAAAGACTACACGGCCCACCTGAATAGGCGACTCAAAGTGCCAGCCATTGCAGAGGGAGCTGGCTAGCTATCCTGTTTCTTTCTTCACTTCTTGCCGTTTAAGAAAACAAAACAAACCCCAAAGCAAACCAACCAAACCAAACAAAACAAAACAAAACACTTTGACTGTCCCAGATGAGTCTGGGGAGCCAGTGTCATGGTGGGAGCTCACAGCACTCACATCTGGATCACCCTGTCTAGCATTTAGATCTGTGGAAATGACTCTTGGATCAAAATACTTGTCTGCATTAGTAATTCCAAGCTGGAACAGGCAAACTGCTGAAGGAAGGTTGGCTGGTGACGGCAATGATAGAATATTTATATTTAGCCACATGTGCCGAATGTGGCTGTCACAAGTTTAAAATGCCTCCCTGTAAGACCATTATACCCATTTGTGTCCCTTCTCGTCTATATTTAGGTGGCTTACTGTAGCTTTTAAAGTCACCAGCTTTCTGCATTGTGCTGGTGATTCACAGACAAGTTCCCTCTGTTCAGTTACGAATCGCTGACCTTCTTTGATATTTTTGTGTATAAAGATGTTTTGCCTGGATGTATCTTTGTAAACCACATGCCTGCCTAGTGTCCATGGAGCCCAGAAGGAATTGTTGAATCCTCTGGAACTGAAGTTACAGATGGTTGTTAACTACTGTACTGGTGCTAGGGATGGAACCTTGGTCCTCTGAAAGAGTAGCTATCTCTCTATCCCTCCATCTCTCCATCTTTCAGGCAATTCTTTAGGGAGAGCCTCAAGGCTTCCAAGTTGCCTTTTGTTTCAGCAGGCAACTTGGGAGAAAGCCTGTCCGGTCTCAGGTCACATCACAGTCACCAAGAGGCCGTCCCTGTTGTTTGCTTACCATCTGACATGAGAGTGCTTTTGCTGCGGTCAAGCTTTAAAAGCAAATTATATTTGCTCTCTTTGCATAGTATGTAGCTTTCACCACCTACACAGTTGCCTGGGCAGGTTATTTGCCCTTCTTTTAAACTAATGTTTATTTATAGCCAGGTACCCAAGGTAGAATCAATAATTCTTTCACAAAGTAAGATGCGGCAGGTCCCTCTTTCTTTGCTGGGAGGAGGGCAGTGTGTACCCACTGTCAGAAATACACTTTCCTCCCCGCTTTCCATGAAGGGGTGACCCATTTTCTTTAGTTTTTTACTAAGCCATCTTGGCAGAAGTCACCCCTGACCATAGACTGGCTGACTAGCCTTCAACCTTATCTTACTCTTAGTGGTCTGATGCCTGTTCCACTGAAGGGCATAGATGATTCTAGCCGTGCCATATAGATGCTAACATGTTTGTTGGCTGGCTGAGTAAGGAGGTCAGAAGAGATAGACTTTCTTTCGTGCTTTCATTCTGTGTGTAAGCAAGAGAACTCTCAGAAGTGGGAGGGAGGGCACAGTGAAAGGGACGGGGGGGGGGCGCGGGAAGGTGGATTGCAAATCCGAGGGGACGGGGGGGGGGGGGGGACAGCTTGTGGAAACTGCTATAGAATTCCCCAGAGAGCTGTCGCTCATTCATTCACACACCAAACAGCTTCTCTTCTGGTCCTGAAACATGCTGGGCACACCATGCAGGCTTTTCTAGGGTTTTGTGAGAATTTGTATGTAGTTTTGGAATACCATGTATGCTACAGGTGGGAATTTGTTTCTCCTTTTTTTCCCACCTAAGTTTGTCACGTATTATTAATGTCTTAAAACTAGATTGAGTGATTTGTTTCCACCCAGTCCTGGGACAGCTGAGACGCCATCAGTGTTGGTCTTTGTTTTCTGCTCTGTTGTCCTGTGTTGCTAAGCAGTGGGCAGCCTGTGTTTGTTGTCAGCCATTCTGCCCTACATGAAGTCTGTGCTTGTTGTAGCTGCAGTTGGTTTTCTGCAGTCTGACCCAGAGTAGCAGGTCAGCAGGAGTAGTCCCTTTAGGGGTGGTGATAGCAGATCATTCATCCAGATGCGTTTGGTCTTTTGGCTAATTTCACTATAAATTTTAGTTTGAGTAACAGGTGTTCAAGATAAAAGTCTTAGCAGACTGTAACAATGCTGAAAGTTTCAGACTATGGCCTGGGGGTGTCGCTCAGTTGTTATAGTACTTACTGTCTAGCATGCAAAGTGCTAGGTTTGGTTCCCATGCCATGCAAGCCAGGCATAATGGCACATGCCTGCAATTGGAGCACTTGGGAGATAAAAGCAAGTGGATCTGAAGTGCAAGACTATTTTGGGCTTCATAGTAAATTCGTAGGCAGTCTGGGATTCGTGAGACTCTGTCTCAAAGAAAAGGACTGAAGTTTAGACTACAGAGGAAGCGCCAACTGGAGCGAGTTGGGCCCATACCCACCCTCCCTCTATCCCCGCTTCCTTTTGTTTTTGTTTTTGCTTTGTTACAAAGTATCCAGGAGTCCAGGTGGACTTTCTGACAACCCGCCCTGCCTCAGCTTCCGTGAGTGTAGAGATTTCAGGAATGAGCTTTATACTTGGAGAGTTCCCTTCTTAGTACCTTATCGTAAGCACTTCGCAAGGTTGCTGTGTGCTTCTCAGCTGAGCAGTCTTTCCATGAAAGGTCTGTGGCAAAGATCATAGAACCCTAATCCCAACTGGGAGGAAAGGAGCTCTTCCAAGAAGCTAAATTAGACCCCAGAGTGAACAGGTCCCCAGAGGTAGGAGGACCTGTTACAAGCATTTGGAGCCCCTGTCCCATCAGGTCTGGCCTAGAACTGAATCACTCAAGTGACAAGGCAGTTTTTTTCTGTTCTTCAGTTCATCTGTTAAATCCAAGCCTCCTTGGGGCATTCAGGGTGTTTGATGAGTGTCTTAGTGAGCCTGCTTGAGCATGCTTACCTTCAAAGAACCCGGTTGGTGGTGTGTTTATGTTTTTGTTTTACTGAAAAAAGCAATGGTAGTGTGCAATCCTCACGTCCTTGAAAAAATATTATGGGAGTTAACTCAGAATATAAATGGCTGCTGTGTGTATGGTGCTGATGGCTTTGTGTGTGTTGGAGAGTAGGTGCGTGCATGCCATGGCATCTATGTGGAGCTGAGACAGCTCTTGGAATTGATACTTGCCTTGTTTTGAAAAGCGGGCATCTTTTGTTTCTGTTACTGTGCTGCGTACTGTGGGCTAGTTGGCCCCAGAGCTTCCAGGCAACCCCTCTTGGGTCTCCTCCTCCCACACTGTAGGATTACAAAAGCGCATACCACATAAGCTTTTTCGTGTGTTTGGTCAGCATGGCAGGAGCTTGTACCTCTTGGGTCAGCCTCCCCTCCCCATGAAGGTTTTTAATACTCACTCCCAGGGGCTGCAGAGATGCCTCAGAGGCTGAGAGCACTTTCTGCTCTTGCAGAAGACCAAAGTTCAGTTCCTAGCCCCTGTGTCAGGCAGCTCACACCCTGTAACTCCAGCAACAGGGATCCATCCATATGTCCTCTTCTGGCCTCCATGGTGCCTCCATGCACATGTGTGTATACCCACATACATACACATAAAAAAGGCTTAATTACAATTTTTTTAATCCTGTATCTTTTTTGGCTGATGCCTATTTGTTGCTCCTCCTTATTAGGTCTTGGTCAGAAATCTGTGGAACACGAGGTGACTTAACATCTCTGTCAGTTTCTGTATCTGTGTCTTTGTGGCATTTATTCTCCCCCCGTAGGTTCTAAGAAGTCATGCCGGATAGTTTATACCTCTGTCCTTCTCAGTAAAGATTATTAGCCTTGGGAGGGCCAAGAGCCAACCTCATTTATTCTTATCTGGACTTCCAGAACTGAGCTGTTCATTTAACAGATAGTTGCCAAGTGTTGTCCACACTGCATACACAGTCATAGGCTCAAAGACACCCTTGGTCTTACAAGCCGGCAGCCCATCTTCAGGGGCTTGTCTGGCAGTGGGCAATAGCATGAATCATGACAACATGGCAGCCCTTGGAAGGGGCTGGGAGACCCGTGGGTAGGCTTGCAGTTTTAAAGATGGGACATGAGGAATTTAGGCTCCCTGGGAAAGGAGGCTTTGAGCAGAAGCTTCAAGACCTGTGTTTGCCATAGGGAGCCCCGGGGCACATGTTAAAGTGTTCAGAGAGAGCTAGGAGGCTATGGACTAGAGCAGAATTGAGCTCAGGAGTTTAGAAGGTGGAGGCAGAAGGATTGTTGTGAGTTTGAGGTCAACCTGGGTGACATAGTGAGTTCTAGGCCAGACTATGCTACAAAGTGAGACCTTTCCAAAACACAAATACTGGGGACCAAAGAGAAGAGGAGGGTAGAGTTGGGTTATAGGTGACAGTTAGGATGGTGGCTGGGGAGGGTCACAATTCTCAGGCTTGGTGCAGAAGGAGCCAAACGCAGGAGTGAAGAGGTTCCTAGATAGCAAGGACAGAGTTACAGGTTTTAGTGCTTTGTCTTATTTTAGATAGGTCCATATACTTAACAGTGTGCTGAGAAACGTCCTTCACCTGGCCTCAACAATTACAGATGAGTTGTCACATTGTTTTCCTATTGCTAGAGCTTTTGTAAGGAATGTGCAGTTAACTACTGTAGCTTGCTCTCCCTAAGAACAAGTAATCCCAGTAGTTAGCAAATGTATGACTTTCCATTGGAAACATAGTTAACACTTTCCCATTTGTTCCAGTAACATCCTCTATAGCCATTTTTACCTGCGCATGGTCACTCATAGGGTGAGACTCTATGCTCCGTTTTCCTGTTTAGACTTACAGGTCTTTTTTTACAATTGGATTCTGGTGGTAAATTTTTGGAAGGCATGCCACACCTGGTCTGTCAGAGTTCCAGAGCTAGAGATGGAGAGTAAGCACCACCAGGATTTGTTGACAGGTGAGGCTGGTGTTGCTGTAACAGATCGAGGAGATGCTAGGCTAGGCAGAGCTAGGAGGGCAGCACAGCTACATAGTATCTGGCATGCCTTACAGGTGCTGCTGTGGTTGGATTTCACACTTGTAATCTAGTAAAGTGGTTCCTGTAGCTAGAAACCATGGTAACACCTGGAGCCCTGGGCTGCAGCCCTTGTAGATGGAGCCTTCAGGTCTCCTTCTCCTGCTGGTGTCTTCTGGCTGGTGCTGCCAAATGGCAATGAGCTTTCTCTTTCCCTCTACTTTCCAGCCCTGTTCTTGAAATATCTCCATAGCAAAGTTCCTCATAGTGTTTGTCCTTTGGCAGCAAATATATAGACTTAACAGCTTACCAGCTGGGGGGAGTGGCTTGTGATTACATTTGGAAGTAGGCTTGCTTATGGGAAAACATCGTAAACCTCTCTGGGACTCATTTTTAATATCTCTCTCTCTCTCTCTCTCTCTCTCTCTCTCTCTCTCTCTCTCTCTCTCTCCAAAGTTTAAACTTATATCCCAGGCATATGAAGTACTTTCAGATCCAAAGAAAAGAGACATCTATGACCAAGGTGGAGAACAGGCAATTAAAGAAGGGGGATCAGGTAGCCCCAGCTTCTCTTCACCCATGGATATCTTTGACATGTTCTTTGGTGGTGGAGGACGGATGACTAGAGAGAGAAGAGGTAAATGGTTTTAATTAATCTTTTTTCTATTTGTGTGTGTAGGGGTGTAGGGGTGTGTGTGTGTGTGTGTGTAGGTGTTTAGGTGTGGGGGGTGTAGGTATGTGTGTAGGTGTGTATAGGTGTATGTGTGCATGCATGTGTGTGTATGTGTATGTAGGTGTATAGGTGTGGGGGGTGTTGGTGTGTATAGGTGTGTGTGCATGTATGTGTGTGTATGTGTATGTAGGCATGTGTAGGTGTGTGTATAGGTGTGTGTAGGTCAGAAGGCAACTTGCAAGAGTTGGTTCTCTCTTCTGTCCTGTAGATTCTATAGCTTGAACTCAGGTTGTCAGGCTTGACAGTAAATGCCCTTACCCTCTGAGCCATCTTTCCAGCCTATAAATACTTGTAAAGAAATGTAAGCAAGGTTTATAGTGTCTATACTGCAGGAATTAAGATGGAGCGTAGTTTCTAAAAGTGTAGAAGTTGGGAATCATTAGTTTAAATTTTATTAGTGTGCAGGCTGCTGGAATCTCTTGTATATTTAATTATCTGACACCTTTCCAGTGCCCCATATAAAAAGGGACAGATGGAATTGTAGACAGAATTGAGGAACACGTGTAATACTAGCACCCAGGAGAGCAGAACAGGTGTATGACTGAGTTCTAGGCCAGCCAGAGCTGGGTAGTGATGCCCAGGCTCAAAACAAATGAATAAGGTCACATTCATCCCGTCATAAGACCAGACACTGAAGCATTCAAAGGGACATAACAGACATTTCAGTGCTTAGCAAATCTATCAAGAGTGCTCCTCTTCCCTCCCCTCTTTACCCACCCACCCAACTTTTGGGCCCCAATCTGGGCCAGGGCCTGCAGGCGCTCTCATTATTCTGGTCAGGACACTGCCATGTTCAGATGGCCTCATCCCCAGCCAATATCAGATATTCTGAGAAACAGAATTGACCTCTGTTTTAAAATATTTGTAGAATGAATGACCTTCTCAGAATCCATTCTGGTTAGCAGCTTCAGTCCTAGGAAGTAAATGACACCACACACACACACACACACACACACACACACACAACCTGGAGTTCATGTGCCCCTTACCCTCTTTCTGCTCCCGCCTCCTATTTTGAGTCAGAGTTTAATGTGTCCTAGGCTGTCTCCAGATTCCCTATGTAGCTGAGGGGTAGTCTTGAACCTGTAATCTTCCTGCTTCTGCCTCCCTGAACACTAGGGGAACACACCCGGCCAGGAACTCTGTCCTCAGCCTCACTTCTTTATCCCCCCCTCCTCCTGCCAACAGGCCTGCGGGCTGGCTGCTGTGTGGCTGAATTGTCTGTCTCTGCTGATAGCCCCTCCCCTGCCAGCTTACTGCAGATAATCTACTTTGGATCCTAAAACCATATAGACAGCCAAGCTTAACTACATTGATAGACTGGAGAAATACACTCATTAGTTTTAAGAAATGTGTCTTTGGTCAGTTGAGAGCCCATGGATAAATGTATTTGTTTTCACTTTATAATTGGCTTTGAGGTTTAAGAAGTATGGCTGTCAATTCTGTGCACACAGTGTACTGAAAACCACAAAGTGTTAATGAGAGAAAAGTCCCTCCTGGTGTACTGCCTGTTCATGTGCTCGGCGGTGCGAACGTGATTAAAACTTTGGGTATTCTCTTGCCCAGTTCTCTAGCTGCTCTGAAATGAAAAGCTTCATACCCTTAACTGAGTCATCTCTCAGAGTTGACAGTCAAAAAACAGGACACCTTGTCTCAGTGACTGC
Source organism: Montemys delectorum (assembly GCA_019843815.1). Taxonomy (NCBI): domain Eukaryota; kingdom Metazoa; phylum Chordata; class Mammalia; order Rodentia; family Muridae; genus Montemys; species Montemys delectorum. Next base: position 4,330 of record JADRCD010173723.1, on the reverse strand, counting down.
TAGAATGCCCAGGCAACAGGGAAGTGCTGCTGTGCTGGTCCCTGGGAGTAGGCATGGTGCCAGTGCAGCCAGACTGCATCCTAAGGGCCAACTCTTCCCCTCCATTCTGAATGAAGATAAGATATTTGGTCAGAGAAAAGCACTGCTGCCTGGCTGTACGTATACTACAGAAGAGCTTGCTAAGTAAAAGGTGTTCAAGCGAGAGGTTCAATGGACTGTCATCCTTTATCTCCGAGGAAAGGGTGTGTCCTGTGGAAGAATTAGTTTTGTTGCTTAACTGACTTTTCTTTCTGTGTCCTCAGAAAATGAAAATGGACAGTCTTTTTGTTACATTCTCTAAATGACTGGATAACCACTCATAGGTAGACAGGAGTTAGCTCTCCATCCTGGCAGGGACTAGTAGGGTGGGTTGGTTTCTTGATGCATTACTTCCTGTGGGGTAGGGCGGGCTCTCACCCAACTCTAGTGTTCAGGCCTCCAGAAGAGTCTTGGGGTATAGTGTGTGGCAGTGGTCAGGCTAGTTCTACTAATTGGCTCTTTGTCCCTTGACAGGCAAGAATGTTGTACACCAGTTGTCAGTAACTCTGGAAGACTTATATAATGGAATTACTAAGAAACTGGCCCTCCAGAAAAATATAATTTGTGAGAAATGTGAAGGTAAAAACTAATATTGGAATGCCTCTTAGAGGTCAGATCCTCATTTCTGCTTGTTTCCTAGCTCAGAGAAGAATAACTGATCTTGTCAAATGAGAGTGTCAAGCAGGGTTTGTAAGCAGGGACCCCTGAAGCCATGTCTGTTTGTCTAAATGTTTTTATTTTTCTGGGCTGGACATCCATTCAGTATGTTGGCATTTACTCTAAAAGTTTCAAAATCTGGACAGTTGTCCTAATGTAGGGGTTGGCAGCATTTTCCTGTCAAGGGTGAGACAGCAGACATGTGTGACTTTGTTCTGCCATCACATGAGTAAATGTGCCAGTGTCCCAGTAAGCCCTTACTTAATGTAAAAAATTTGAATTTTCAAGGAAAGTAAAATCTTGGTGACCCTACGACTCATGTTGTCACACAGAGAACTAGCTGATGTGTATGGTGGCCTGCACTGACAAGGCTTATGTCCTGTAGTTCCCTACGGTCCCAGATGGTCGTGCACCTATGGCATGAGTGTTAGCACCCTGGATTAGATGTCAACATCTGGATATGGTCTGCCTGACTATTCTCTTCCAAACACCCCCACACTGTTTGAATAAGTACAGGATGCTTAGCACAGTGCTCAGTGGGATAGGCAGCTCCCTGCTGAGAGGAACACAGCTCTTTTGCTTGTCTCCCATCTCCACAGGCATCGGTGGAAAAAAGGGGTCTGTGGAGAAGTGCCCTCTCTGCAAGGGGCGAGGGATGCAGATCCATATCCAGCAGATTGGGCCTGGCATGGTGCAGCAGATCCAGACTGTGTGCATCGAGTGCAAGGGCCAGGGCGAGCGCATCAACCCCAAGGACCGCTGCGAGAACTGTAGCGGTGCCAAGGTTACCCGAGAGAGGAAGATTATCGAGGTGCACGTGGAGAAAGGTGAGGCAGAGCACTTAGCGCTACAGGGGCCCACTCTGCTAATCATGGCACATGCACGCAGGGTTAGGTGTCAGGGACGTGGCTATGTGTGGCAGCATGCTTACAAGACAAATGCTGCCGGAGTCCCTTTTCAGGTCATCATCTCAGGTGGCCTGAGGAGGACCAATGAGGTCACAGAAAATTGGAAAGTCTTGACCCTTGAGTGTATTCAGCTGCCCTTACCCGTCCTTTTTAATGCATCCCTTGGCAATCTTCTGAAGTATTTTTCCCAATGGCTTTTATTGCTCATTGGCTGCCATGGCTTTTAAGGTTTTTGGAACTGTATGCTAGCCCCCCACTTCCCTGCCTCTCCTGTGCTGCTCCAGGTTCTCTCAGATGCAGTGCCTTCCCTTGCTGTTTTGTCTGGTACTGTTATCTTAAGGCCCATTTCTGCCCCTTCTGTTTTTCCAGAAAAATCCTCTTTCTTTGACTTTCTGGTCCAACAAATATGTTGAGATCAGGTGAGACCAAAACCCAAACCGGCACCTGCTAAAAGATTTCCCTCGGATAATGCCTTTAACCTTATGTCTGTAAACCAACATCTTAAGAATGCTAGGCACTTCTACAAGTCCCCCCTTCAAGTTGTAGAGCCATGTCCCATACGGACCAGGAAGTGGGTGGTGGCCTCACAGTGTGTGCCCTTAGTGTAGCATTCCAGCCCTGGGAGCTGAGGAGTGTGATGTGATTGGATGTGGGATCTTCTTTCCTTCTCCATCATGACCGTTGATCCAACGCCTGTGTTGGAATTGAAGCTTTGCTTGGTGACTATCCTAGCTACTCCTCCAAAACTGTGTCCATGGGAGGCTCAGAGGGCTTGTGAGTTAAGAACCCCCCAAATTTCTGTTCCTTCAGAAGCTCTGAGCTCTGGCTGTGAGAGGCGGCTAATCAGAAGGGTGATGTTCCATAGGTATGAAGGATGGGCAAAAGATACTGTTTCATGGAGAAGGAGATCAGGAACCTGAGCTGGAGCCTGGTGATGTCATAATTGTGCTTGATCAGAAGGATCATAGTGTCTTTCAGAGACGAGGCCATGATTTGATCATGAAAATGAAAATTCAGCTCTCTGAAGCTCTTTGTGGCTTCAAGAAGACAATAAAAACGTTGGATGATCGAGTCCTTGTCATTTCGTCTAAGTCAGGTAAGTGCCACCTCCGTGTTCCAAGTGTCCCACTAATAGATTGTGCATAGTGGCTGGCTTTCATAGATACTCTGAATAATGACATCCTCTTATTCTTTTAAAGATAAACTTTATTTTTAATTATGCATATGTGCATGTGTCCTTGTGTGGGTATGTGTACTTGTGCAAATGTACCCTTGGAGGCCAGAGGTTCTTCCTGGAGCTGGAGTTCCAGACAGTTGTGAGTCATCCGACATGGGTGCTGGGAACTGACCGCTTTCTCTGGTCCTGAGCTGCAAGACAGGACCTATCCTTAATTGCCATACCATCTCTTCAGCCCTAAATTTAATTTCTTACACTTGACTGTGCTATATGTGTATGGCGTGAGAGGACAACCTTAGAGTCTACTCTGTTCTCTGCTATCTCAGGCTCTAGAGATAGCGCTTAGGTCAGGTACCAGGTCTGCACAGTAAGGCCTTGACCTGCTGTGCCAACTCCTTAGCCCTGCTTGTGAGATTACCACCTGTGACTAGAAAATATGATGAATTTCTCTAATATCCTCCTAGACGTTCAAGTGAGAATCTTTTGAGCCTGAAATTTTATCTGGAATCTTCCAGCTAAGCTTAAGACTGTAAACGTTTGAGTAGTAGAACGCAGCTGAGGACAGACCTTTGCTGTCCACGTCTTTGTATGTGCCTCTGTTCTCTGAGCTGTCACATGACAACATTTTGAAATAGGATTTCCCTGAAGAGGAGAAAAAAAGACGCCAGCTGGGAGCACGTGGAGGGGCTTCCCCAGGAACCACCACGCACCCCGATAGGAGCTGCCACTGGGGCTGAAAAGGGTGTCCCAGGATCCTGGGTCCAGGTTCTCAGCATCCAGGAAGGCTGATGTTTACAGAAGTCATGGGTCCATAAGGGCTTTGGAGCACCTGGCTAGAAGGGACTGAGGCACAGGCTGGGCTCGTGACAAAGGCAGTTGTGCACAGTCAAGATGACTGCATAGTGTGGGAGAAGCTAAGCAATTTAAGTGTCCTGGGATCTCAACCCAGGCAGGGTTTACCTACGGTGAGGGTCAGGAGGTGGGTGACTGGCTGATAAGCCTGCAGCACTTCAGTCCTGTGGTCAGGCGAGCACCCGGAACTGTAGCCAACATCCAGGACCTCTCCTGCCACTGCCCATTTCCCCTTCCTGTCCGCTCTTCTCTTTCCAGTCTTCTCTGATTCCTTCTCATTTCTCCTTTGCTGGAGATGATAGCAAACAAGACTGCATTTCTAAACTGATCAGTTTATGGTGATTTTGAAAATCTAAATGTCAAATTTATAGCTGTGCATGATGGTGTATGCATGTAATACCAGCACTCAGTAGGCTGAAACCAGGGATTTACAAGCTTGAAGCCACCCCGGTTTATAAAGCAAGATGCTACTTTAGTTGTGTGTGTAGATGTAGGTTAGACTGCTTAACACTCACTAAGTTGCAGGTTCAGTCCCTAACACCATCCGAACCAGGTACGCCAGTATGGGCCTGTAATCTCAGCTTGTGGAGCTTGAGCAAGCAGATCAAGCCGTAAGAAAGAGACTGTCTCAGAAAAACATATTTCTTTTTTTTTTTTT
>JADRCD010173722.1:0-14625 GCA_019843815.1 Montemys delectorum | reverse complement strand
CCCCAGAAGTTCTTTTATTGTTGAGAATAGTTTTTGCTATCCTGGGTTTTTTGTTATTCCAAATGAATTTGAGAATTGCTTTTTATTACACTATGAAGAATTGAGCTGAAATTTTGATGGGAATTGCATTGAATCTGTAGATTGCTTTTTGCAAGATGGTCATTTTTACTATATTAATACTGACAATCCATGAGGATGGGAGCTCTTTCCATCTTCTGAGATCTTCTTCAATTTCCAACCTTTTACTTTTAGGTAGTGTCTGTTGTAGAGAGCCGTCCGAACTGCGCCCTAAAGATGGCGACGACTGGCTGAGAGCTCTGAGATAAACAACACCTGATTTGGCTTGAAGGTTGTGCTTCTGAGTAGCATGATCTTCCCTGGCCTATGTGGAGATGACATGTGGCATGAGTTCATGGGCTCCTACTAGGATATAAGCTGTGCCCGGGTAGGAATCTCGGGCTCACCTCTCCACAATGCTGCCTGTAAAGTATCCTGAGTAAACCGCTAAGAGAAGGAACCAGTTGTGTCGTGTCTTAATTCCTGTTGGTCAGGGTTGGCGCACCACAGTCTGTCTTTGTCATTGAGGTGCATTTCCTGTATCCAACAAAATGCTGGGTCCTGTTTATGTAGCCAGTCTGTTGGTCTATATCTTTTTATTGGGGAATTGAGTCCATTGATGTTAAGAGATGTAAATAATAGTCATTGTTGTTTTTTGTTGTTTTTGTTTTTAGAGGTGGAAATATGTTTGTGTGGCTATCTTCCTTTGAGTTTGTTGAAAGTAGATTACTTTTTTGCCTTTTCTAAAGTGTAGGTTTCCTCCTTGTGTTGGAGTTTTCCATCTGTTATCTTTTGTAGGGCTGGATTTGTGGAGGCCTTGTTTTGTCATGGAATATCTTGGTTTCTCCATCAATGGTAATTGAGAAAATTTCTGGGTATAGTAGCCTGGGCTGGCATTTGTGTTCTGTTATGGGCCATATGACATCTGCCCAGGATCTTCTTTCTAGATTTCATGGTCTCTGTTGGGACATCTTGGTGTCATTCTGATAGGTCTGACTTTGTATGTTACTTAATCTTTTCCTCTTACTGTTTTTATATTCTTTCTTTGGTTGGTTTTTTGTTTTTGTTTTTTGTTTTTTGAGACAGGGTTTCTCTGTGTAGTCCCAGCTGTCTTGGAACTCACTCTGTAGACCAGGCTGGCCTTGAACTCAGAAATCCACCTGCCTCTGCCTCCCAAGTGCTGGGATTAAAGGCATGTGCCACCACTGCCCGGCTCTTTGGTTGGTTTTTGACTATTATGTGATAGGAGGAATTTTTTTACATTTAATTTTATTTATTTATTTTTTTAACTTTTAGTGCATTATGATGAAAAAAGTTGCATGACTTCAATTTGTCTGAATTTGTTAACATTTAAAAACATATTTTAAGTAAATAGAATTAAATCACATTCTTGTTTCCCTTTTGTAGCCCAACTCTTCCCAGAGACACCCTCTTCAATACCTACAATATCTTTTTTTGTCAGATTCCTTAAAATTTATAAAATATTATAACAATAAAAATGAATATTATAAAAGTTGTTTGATATAAAAGAATCAATTTAACAGTGTTATGTAGATGCTTGTCTACTGCAATACTGAAAATACATACGTTTTACTCAGTATAAATTTCAAATAACTCCAAACATATTAACTGTATATTTCAAAATAATACATCACTACTAGTATTTTCTTAAATGAACATAAATATATAAAGTCTTTTTGTTTGTTTGCTTTGTATTTAGTAGAGTTTAAAATCTTGGCTTTTTCTGTGGTACAAGCCCAAAATAAGAACAATTTTTAGACACTGGATTTCACTGTAATAAGGCTGTACTTCAATGACCCTCATATCACTGAAGGATTTTACCTCCATTGTAGCTAAGCTGAGAGTTGATAGTTCTGCTGCACCAAGGAATGAATTGTAGGCACGATTTTTGGATACAGACTTCCTGCTATGGTCAAAACTATTTGACTTGAGTGAGTGACTTTATTCTCAGGCCACAGAGAACAGGTTACATTCATTTAAGAAATGGTGTGTGTATTAAGATAGTCTATCCATAAAGTCATTCACCAACTGTTTCAATGAACAATGGTTCTGCTTGGAGGGTGGCACAGACATTAGGTGCGGGTAAGAATCTGGTTCATTGGCTGTGATAATTTGGAAAAGCATTCATCTCAGAGAAAGAGTAACTTGTAGTCCTCTTCTTCAAACTTGATACAAGAGCTACAAATGTCAAGCAAAGCATTCAGTCTCACTCTTTGTTGTTCTCTTTCCTACAAGCCACCTCCCAAGTTATTGTCTATGTCTCCCTTGGGTATATAAATACTTTTGAAATATATAAGCTGTTCTGAAAACCATAGTATAGTGTAATAACATGAAATAAAAAGAACTACTAATAGAAAAGCTGAGATAGGAGAACCAAGATTTCAAGATCCTTATATTGTACACAGCAAGACACTGTCACAAACAAGCTGAAAGTATATATAGATTGTACAATATTGGACTTATTTCTCCAATTACCAAATTAGAGAGACCATTGGATGACAATCAACAAATTTCTAATTTCTCATATTTTTGGATTTCAATCACTTAGGATATGTTGGTAATATTAATTTTCATATTAAGATATTAACAAAAGGTAATTGTCACTTCGTGTTGCTTTTGTTGTAAGGGGTTAAATTCTATTTGTGTGGATTTGTTGAAAGATTACTTCCTTGTTTCTTCTAGGGTGTAGTTTTGCTCCTTATGTTGATGTTTTCCATCTATTATCCTTTGTAGGACTGGATTTGTGGAAAGATATTGTGTAAATTTTGTTTTGTCATGGAAGATCTTGTTTTCTCCATCTATGGTAATTGAGAGTTTTGCTGGGTATAGTAGCCTGGGCTGGCATTTGTGTTCTTGTAAGGTCTGTATGACATCTGCCCATGATCTTCCAGCTTTCATAGTCTCTGGTGAGAAGTCCGCCATAATTCTGATAGGCCTGCCTTTATATGTTACTTGCCTTTTTTCCCTTACTTCTTTTAAAATTCTTTCTTTGTTTAGTGCACTTGGTGTTTTTATAATTATGTGACGGGAGGAATTTCTCTTCTGGTCCAGTCTATTTGGGGTTCTGTAGGCTTCTTGTATGTTCATAGGCATCACTTTCTTTAGGTTAAGGAAGTTTTCTTCTACAATTTTGTTAAAGATATTTACTGGCCCATTACATTGGGAGTCTTTACTCTCTTCTATACCTATTATCCTTAGGTTTGTTCTTCTCATTGCATCCTGGATTTCCTGGATGTTTTTGGTTAGGAGCTTTTTGCTTTTTGCAGTTTCTTTGACTGTTGTGTCAATGTTTTCTATGGTGTCTTCTGCCCCTGAGATTCTCTCTTCTATCTCTTGTATTCTGTTGGTGATGTTTGCATATATGACTCCTGATTTCTTTCCTAGGTTTTGTATCTCCAGGGTTCTCTCTCTTTCTGATTTCTTTATTGTTTCTATTTCCATTTTTAGATTCTGGATGGTTTTGCTCATTTCCTTCACCTGTTTGATTGTGTTTTCCTGTAGTTCTTTAAGGGATTTTTGTGTTTCCTCTTTAAGAGCTTCTAGCTGTTTACCTGTGTTCTCCTGTATTTCTTTGAGGGTGCTATTTCTGTCTTTCTTAAGGTTCTGTATCATCATCATGATAAGTGATTTTAGATCTGCATCTTGCGTTTCCGGTGTGATGGTGTGTCCAGGACTTGCTATGGTAGGAGAATTGGGTTCTGATGATGCCAAGTGACCTTGGTTTGTGTTGTTTATTTTCTTACGCTTGCCCCCCGCCATCTGGTTATCTCTAGTGCTACCTGCCCTTGCTAAATCTGACTGTAGTCAGTCCTTCCTGTGATCCTGGTTGAATCAGAACTCCTCAGAGTCAGGTAGTCTCTGTGACCCTGTGATTCTGGGATCCTGTGACCCTGGACTTGTTAGAGCACCTGAGAGTGCAGCAGCTTCCTCTAGGTTTTGTGGGACTGGCTACAAAGCCTGGGCCCAAGGTCTGCTCAGGACACCAGCCCAGAGAGACTGGAAGGAACCCGAGCCACTCTGCTGGCAGAGTTCCTGTGTGCCTGGTCCTGCAGGTCCCAATTACTCCTGGTATTGGGACAGATGCTGGGTCCCCCTCACGTCTGATCCTGAGAGTGTCAGAGCGCCTGGTAGTAGAGCTTCCTCTGGGTGTTGTGGGACTGGCTGCAGATCTTGCGCCCAAGGATCTGCTCAGGACAGCAGCCCAGAGAGACCAGAAGGAACTGGAGCCACTGCTGGTGGAGTTCCTGTCAATAAGAGGAATTTTTTTCTGGTCCAATCTATTTGGAGTTCTATAGGCTTTTTGTATGTTTATGAGCATCTCTTTCTTTAGATTAGGGAAGTTTTTTGTTTGTTTGTTTGTTTTTTATAATTTTGTTGAAGATATTTACTGGCCCTTTAAGTTGGGAATCTTCATTCTCTACTATATCTATTATCCTTAGGTTTGGTCTTCTTCTTGTGTCCTAGATTTCCTGGGTGTTTGGGGTTAGGAGCTTTTAGCATTTTGCATTATCCTTGACTGTTGTGTCAGTGTTTTCTATGGTATCTTCTGCACCCGAGATTCTTTCTTTTATCTCTTGTAATCTGTTGTTGATGCTTGCATCTATGACTCTTGATCTCTCCTAGGTTTTCTATCTCCAGGGTTTTCTCCTTTTGTGATTTCTTTATTGTTTCTATTTCTATTTTTATATCCTGGATGATTTTGTTCAAGTCCTTCACTTGTTTGATTGTATTTTCCTGTAATTCTTTTTTTTAAAGATTTATTTTATTTATTTTATGTGTATGAGTACACTGTAGCTGTACAGATGGCTGTGAGCCATCATGTGGCTGCTGGGAATTGAACTCAGTACCTCTCCTTGCCCCACTAGCTCTGGCGTAATACACTGTAGCTGTCTTCAGACGCAGCAGAAGAGGGCATCAGATTTCATTACAGATGGTTGTGAGCCACCATGTGGTTGTTGGGATCCGAACTCAGGATCTTCGGAAGAGCAGTCCGTGTTCTTACCTGCTGAGCCATCTCACCAGCTTCCTGTAATTCTTTAAGGGATTTTTACCTGTGTTCACTTGTATTTCTCTAAGGGAGTTATTTATGTCCTTAAAGTCCTCTATTATCATCATGAGATGTGATTTTTAGATCAGAATCTTGCTTTTCAGGTGTGTTGGAGTATCCACGGCTTTCTATGGTGGGAGAACTGAGTTCTGATGATGCCAAGTAGTCTTGGTTTCTGTTGCTTATGTTCTTTTGCTTCCTTCTTGCCATCTAGTTATCTGTGGTGTTAGCTGGTCTTGATGTCTCTGACTGTGGCTTGTCCCTCCTGCAAGCCTGTGTGTCAATACTCCTGCGAGATAAGTTCTCTCCTGGAGGAGTTTGGGTATGGGGAGCTGTGGCATAGGATCAGCTCTCGCGGTGCAGACAGAAATGAGAAGGATCCTGTCCCAGGCTGTTCCTTGTTTCCTGTGTCCTGATGGTCCTGTGTCCCTCTTGGACCAGGAATCTGAGCAGAAGTGGTGGTCTCACCTGTGCTTTCAGGTCTGTCAACACTCCTGGTAGACCAGCTCTCTCCCTGCAGAGATTTGGGTATGGAGAGCTGTGGCATAGGATCAGTTCAGGCACAGATGGAAACCAGATGGATCTAAATCTAAATTTTTTTAATGTCAACTTCATTAGTAATGAAAATTTCTTTTGTTTTGTTTTGTTTTGTTTTTTGTTCAAAACAGAGTTTCTCTGTGCAGCCCTGGCTGTCCTGGAACTCACTCTGTAGACCAGGCTGGCCTCGAACTCAGAAATCTGCCTGCCTCTGCTTCCCAAGTGCTGGGATTAAAGGTGTGTGCCACCACCGCCCTGTGAAAATTTCTTAAAAATTAGTCCTCTGATACACTTTGAGTTATTTTAAATTACTGATCATGTGCTATTTCTGAGTTCCCTGATATATCTGGGAATTGATGGAAAACACTTTATCATACACAGGGATTTAGGATTGCCTGTCTTGTAAGTGTTTTGAGATACTGGAATATATCCTAATGTCACAATCCTATGAACTCAGTATACTAGCCACCTATTTAGGTATGTGCCTGAAGCCTGGGAGTGAGAGGCAATGAGAAGGATAACGATTCTTGGAAACTAGCTGAGCCTTCACCAAGTATCTAAGTCCCTTCTATTACTCAGGAGAGATGCTACGAACGAGGCAACCCTTAGAAGAAATCATTGACTTTGGGCTTAGAGTGTCAGAGGATTCGTCCATCATCATCGTGGTGAGGAGCATGGCAGGCAGGCAGGCAGAAAGTCACCGAGCTGGTGTGGGCTTTTGAAACCTCAAGGTCTACTCCCAGTGACACACTTCCTCCAAGAAGGCCACACCTACTCCATCCAATTCATACCACCTAATCCCCTCCAAACAATTGCACTAACTGGAGACCAAGCATTCAAACACATGAGCCTATGGGGTCCACTCACATTCAAATCACTACTGCAAGGCACGTTGGAGATGGACTTTGAAGGATGTACTTTACATGCAGGGGAAAATATATAGAATTTCTGAATTGAATGTTAGACATTGTATCTTATATTTGTAGATTTATTAATCATTTGGGAAAACTTTATTAATATTGTATGATTGATTAATAAATATTATCCTGATGTAAAGATAAAAATGTATTCCAGTAATAAAATTACTTTCTTTAGGAAAAAAAATCATTTCCCTAAAGTCAAACTCTAACTAACCTATGTATAATTCAAATTAAATGTTATTTCACAAGCAAGCTCAAGCAACCTCAAGAAACAAGTAGTTTCTTGTAAACACATAGTTTTTTTTTTGTTTTTTGTTTTTTTAGAAAATATATCTATAATTATTTTTTTGCTTTTGTTTTTTTTTTTTTTGAGACAGGGTTTCTTTGTGTAGCCTTGGCTGTCCTGGAACTCATTCTGTAGACCAGGCTGGCCTCAAACTCAGAAATCCGCCTGCCTCTGCCTCCCAAGTGCTGGGATTAAAGACGTGTGCCATCACTGCCTGGCATATCTATAGTTATTAATAGTAATCTTGGAAAGTTAATTTTCAAGTTGTTTTCCAGAGGTGAGTTTTGTATATCACTAGAACCTTCGTTCAGAGTTAACAAAGGCACAATAGATAAATGAAATTCAACATCAAATTAGTCATACCCTTGAGTATTTACGTTTGTCATTTTTTTTAGTTTTTTTTTGCTATGTAGAGTTTATGATAACATCAATGCTTATCATAGATAATAAATCATAGAAAAATTTCTTAGCTTGATAAATGATGTAGCTCGATACATACCTGTACTGATCACATGTAACCCAGGATGTATGGAGTTAATCCTCTGGAAAATAACTGTCTTGATGTCTTAGTCCAATTTCCCTACAATGGTGATTCATGCAGTTTTTCAAATTCCAAAGGTCACTAAGGATTGTGTTTGTGGAAATGTGGGGAGGCTACAGCTCAGAGTCACCACAGGCAAAGTTCTGTCATCATGATGCATTGCCAAAGGGACTCAGCACTTCAAACATGAAATGACATATTTCCTCAACTAATGCCTGAAGGGGCGAAAGGACAGCAGTCGTTGTAAAAACAAAATCTTATATAATATTGGTAATTACCTAATGATTATGGTAAGAAGTAGTGAGCTGTCCCTGCAAGTTTTAAAACATGTATTTATTTATGTGTGTGTGAGTGTATATATGTGTGTATGTGTTTTTATTGGCACATGTGTGCAATGGTCAGACACCAACTTGAAGAATTCTGTCATCTCACTGTTACATGGGTTCGAGAGATCCAACTCGGATTTCCAGCAACTCAGTTTTCAAGCTTCCAGCTTGTGTTACAAGCTGCATTTTGCCAGCTCCAAAAGAATCTTATTATGCCACATTCAGAGAACAAATACGATGACAGCCCTTATCTCCTTAGGTAAGTAGTAGCTGAGTGTCTTGCTTTAAATAGTGACTTGACATATTTCACAAGGAATATGTTCTTTGCATGTTTCCTTGGGACCTTTTCAGTTACATTAGCATCCTCAGCTTTCCTGAGGAATCAGACATTCATTACAGTTCATCTTGGCCATGATGCTCAGTCATGGGAACATATTATTCTAATAAGCACATGAGAGTCTGGGATGTTTATACATGTGCATTGAAATTCAGTTCAATGACAGTTCATCACCATTATCTTGCATCTTAAATTCTCAAATAATTTCTTCTCTTCTCTTCTCTTCTCTTCTCTTCTCTTCTCTTCTCTTCTCTTCTCTTCTCTTCTCTCCTCTCCTCTCCTCTCTTCTTCTCTTCTCTCCTCTCCTCTTTTCTTCCTCCTCTTTCCTCTCCTACCCTCTTCCTTTGCCCTTCCTTCCTTCCTTCCTTCCTTCCTTCCTTCCTTCCTTCCTTCCTTCCCTCCCTCCCTCCACTCCTCCTCTCCCTACCCCCTCTTTCTTTCTCTCCTTCTTTCTTTTTCTTTTTGAGACAGTGTTTCTCTGTGTAGCTCCAATTATCCTAGGACTTACTCTGTAGACCAGGTTGGCCCAGAACTCAGATCCACCTGACTCTGCCTCCCAAGTATTAGGATTAAAAGTATGTACCTCACACCTACTGCTTTCTGTCCCACTCCTGTGTCCTGTTTTGTTTTGCTTACTGAACCTTTTCTATCTTTAAAACATACTTCAGGACTAAATGGAGATGGCTTGAACCAGATACCTGACACCCTCAACTTTCACCTCATCACTGATGTGCCAGCACTTCACTTCCTGAATATTTTTCTCTTTCATGTCTTCTATATTTAATCTTCATTCTTACATGTATGTCTCATGACAGTTTTTTTGCCTAGTTCTTAAAATTGCTATTTATGCTTCTTTCTCTAGTCTGCTATAAAATATTAATTATTATAACACATCATTAAAAATCTTTTTATGTTTTTAATAAAATTTAGATTTATTTTATGTGTATGAACGTTTTGCCTCTGTGTATATATCGTACCACGTGCAATGCAGGTGACCATAATGGATAGAAGAGAGCATTGGATCCTATAGAAAAGGTACTTGTGTGGTGCCATGTCGGTGCTGGGAACTGAACTTAGGTCCTCTGACTCATCCTCCAGCCCCAGTTTGTCCACATCTTTTACACTCTGCTGTCACTCTTTATCTCTTCCTTGTCCTCATCCCGGCTTCTTTTTACTCCTTAGTTATAACCTTCTATAGCTTTCACAATCACTAAAATCCGAGGGCCCTAATCCAATAGAAGCAAATTTATATATAGATGCTATGTATATATTTCACATCCATGTATATGATACATTTGCAAGGCTTCTGGGATCTACTCAGAAGATTTACATGGCCCCGAAGAAAAAAAATATCTTAGCAAAACCCTTTTGAAAAGATTACCTCTCATAGTTAGTCTTTCCAGTCGTTTCTCTTTGTGTGCTCATTTTCTCTCTTGTGTCAAGAGAGACACTACCTTATATTTCATAGTCTCTGATATTATTTCTACAAACCTTATACCTATCCATGTGTCACACATAAATTTTTGGAAACCTCATTGCTATTTCAGCTTCATTGTACTCGTCGTTTCACCTTTCTCTGGATTCACACACACACACAAAAAATCTCCAAAGATTAAGTAGAGAGAAATAAATCATAATCTAAGCTCAGCTTCCTAAGAACAAAAACGTAGAGGAAAAAAAAGTCCCAGAAATAGTGCTGGAGAGACAGTTCAGTATTTAAGAATGCTCGAGGTTCTTGAGGAGGACCCAAGCACGATTCCTGGTACCCATGCCAGGTAAATCACAGATGTTTGTAACTCCATTTTCAGGTGATCCAGAGCCTTCTGGCATTGGTAGATATTACCCCAAGATGGCATCGACACACCAAGAAGATAGAAAAAGAAAAAAAAAACATCTTTTTGCTAAGGTATGAAAAGATATAAACAAATATATACCTCACCAGCTATGCAAAGGGGTCTATATCTAAACTTTCAATCAACTGCTCACCATCTGCATCTATGTGGTCAACTTACTTGAAGGGTCAGACTGTGGATTTCCTTTCATTTCTTTCATAACATAAACAACTTATCTCATCACAAATGTAAGTCTGCAAATGTTCTTTTTTTCTTTTTTTTTTTTTTGAGTCGGATGATGTTATTTTCAGAAAGTGAATTTTCAGAGATTCAAGTGATGCAATCAATTGAAGGAAACCCCACCAGCTTATAAGGCTCTTTCTTATATTTAGAAGGACAATTAGGAATCCTTCCAGTTCCATGTAAGTATGAAATCCAGGTCTGACATGTCACGGGCTCTTTTTCATGCTGAAGTTCAGTGGCTGATGAAGACCACACCCATGAGGCCATCCACAGGACAGCTGAGGAGGTTGGTAACTGCACTGGATCCATCCACCTGGGCTCAGCCGCTGTGATACAGGATGTGGGTTCCTGAGCGATTCTTCACCATTTAACTAACTCTGTTGGTTGAAGGTGCTGGGACTGTCTCTATACACATGAACTGATCTTTGTCATAAATTATTTTTATAATGAGTGAGCAGCTAGGATATGTTACCACATCTTCTCCATGTTCTCCAAATCTTCCTTGGTGATGTAAAAATTATCCACAGGGGCAGGGGTAAAAATATGTCTCTGAGTCCTCATTATATTGAAAGTACTCAATTTTCACTTCCTCCTGAAACACCACCATGGTCTCCAGGTGAGCACCGCACCAGTTTGCCTAGCTGCGCCCAGGTAGGATAGGCCCAGGATTTGAGGCCTCCCTGGAGCTGGAACCCTGCAAATGTTCTTATTTAATGCACATAAGATACTTTCACATAATCTCACACCCAATTTCTTGTCAGTCACAGAATGTGACAAAGCAAAGGGAAGAGGAGAAGGATGCTTTCTGAAGTTGGAAGTTCCAAGTTGTTTTTGTTATCCACCTCAACCCCGAGTTCTCTTTGCTAGAAATCACAGCACTCCTACCCCAAGGGAGTGCAAGAGATGGTGGTGACCAATGTTCTCCAGTGTTCCAATGGTAGAGGCCCTTGCTGTGAGGTTCCTGATAGAAATATGTGATTTGGAGGGCATCCTATGAATAGAACAGCAAACACAGATGGCCCAGGTTTCTTTTTAGGACCAATTTTCTGAACCATGTCCATGACAGCTGGTTCATCTGCGATGTTCTTTACCAAAAGGAGAAGCAATCAGGTGGCCTGGCTCCCACTCAATGGGATGGAACTCATGGAACTGGATACAATTAGCATAAATTTGTAGGTTTTTGATTCCGATCTCCTTTGACAGCTCTTTCAAATGGAAGCCTGAGCATGCAGCTCAGCGTTTCTAGCATTTCCTTCTTTCTCTCTGTGCCATGCCATCAGCAGAGGCAAGTTAAAGATGAAAGGCAAATTTTGGTTAAAGAGATAGTAAAATGTGACTTGAAACCACAGCACAAGTATGTAAGTCACACATACATACTGCCAGGATTGTTTTGTTTAATTTATCAGAAAGAGTACTGTCTAATATTTGTGTTTAATTTATCTGAAAGAGTGATCAACGGCCACTCTGAAAAATACAGTCTGAGGCAGAAAGTTCACTGATATCTGAAAGTGATAGTCATTAGATACTTGAGGGAAGATACTTGATTCTAACTTCTCAGGTGATGGTGTGTCCAGTGATAAGGCTGTGAGTGGTCTTTAGAAGGTAAGAGGTGAGGATTGCACTTTAAAAAGTGATGTTAGTGACCTTTAATTAAATAGGCACAAGGTAGCTCCTTGCTCCTTTGACACTGTCAGGGTGAAGGAAGAAGACGCCATCTACGAAAAAGGAAAGAGGCCTCCACAGGGACCAAACTTGCAGCCATTTTGATCTTGGAAAGCCACACCTTGAGAACATAGACTTTTGTTATTCATAATCCACTTAGTTTATGGCATTTTGTTATAGTAGATAGTATAGATCAAATAAAGGCCAATGAGATTGCTACTATTTTTGTTTTGTTTTGTTTTTGTTTTTGCATTGATATAAATTATAAATTCTACAACAAAGCAAAGCAGTAATAGCATTGAGCTTTGATAACTTTGGGAAATGGAAAAATGGGAAAGCATTTTACCCACTGAGTCATCTCTCCAGCCCTAGGAACAGTACTTCTCAAGTCTGGGCTCATTAAAGTCTAATATATACAGGTACAGTTAGTTAGCCACATGATGTAACAGATTAAATTTAAGTGTAAATGTTACTTGTGTTTCTGATTTCCCTAGTTGCATGTCCCTTGTCTTCTCTGAATTTTTATAGCTCTCTGATTTTTTCTTATCAATTTTTCCCCTTTTAAGGTCTATCCATCTATCCATCTTATTCGAGGGCATACTCTAGTTCAGGGATGTCTACATTTCCAGTGTCTGAAGTAGTGATATGCACACACAGCACAATACTTGATCAAAATGCTCATCCACTGGAACTTAGGAGAAGCCTTGGGAATGGACTAAGGATGAGATCATGTAGCTTGTCAGAGATACATTCTTTCTTTTTTAAAGTAGTGATTTGAAAGTATTTTAATTCTTTCCTTTAACAAGCAACAACGTCTTTCCACAAAGAATAATTGGTTTACAAGAGAGAAAGAAGGAATATTACAGAAATACTATCAAACTGTCAAAGCTGATTCTTTGAATCTCACTGTGTTTTTGTTGGTATTTGTAGGGATTCCTCATAGATTCAATTTGCAAATTATTCAGTAGACATGATTTAGACAACAATAAGACTGAGTTTTTTCAAAACAATGTGTACTGTAGCAAATGTCGCAGTCTCCAAAACTGACATAAATTTCCCCGTCAAAAGAAACTAGGTATCAAGTGACTTGAGAAACATGCTTTTGGAGTGCTAGAGAGATATTTTCTAGAAGACATCAATGTTGGACACCATATCACTGTAAAGAGAATTGTGTTTCTCCCTTCCAAAATGCTCAGTATTTTAGTCTCATTTCTATTGTTGTGATTTAAAAAAAAAAATTTATCCCATAAAAAGCAACTTAGGGAGAAAGGGTTTGTTTTAGCTCACAATTTCAAGTTACAGTCCATTGTTGTAAGGAAAACCAGGAAGAAACCTGGAGCAGTTCATTGCATTCATAGTCAAGAATTTATAGTTCAACTGAGAGAGAGAGAGAGAGAGAGAGAGAGAGAGACAGAGACAGAGACAGAGACAGAGACAGAGACAGAGAGAATGCATGTATGCATGCCTGAATATATGTATAGGACTTAGTTCATCTTTTTTTTTTTTAAAGATTTATTTATTATATGTAAGTACACTGTAGCTATCTTTGGACACACCAGAAGAGGGCGCCAGATCTCATTGAAGATGGTTGTGAGCCACCATGTGATTGCTGGGATTTGAACTCTGGACCTTTGGAAGATCAGACAGTACTCTTAACCCACTGAGCCATCTCACCAGCCCTTAGTTCATCTTTCTATTTATATAGTCCAAGACCAAGGAATGATGTAATCATGGTGGCCTAAGTCTTCCCACTTCAACTGATGTAGAGTCAAGACAATGCTCCAAAGACATAGCAATAGGCTAACCTGACCTAGATAGTATCTATCAGTGAGGCTTTCTTCCCAAGCAAGTCTAGATTGTACCAAGTTGACATCTGAAACCATTATCCGTAGGAAAGTGCATGGTTATATGAAATTTCACATTGCCACTTCACCTACAGTACTAGTGGTAGCCAAGAGTATGCTGTTAGTATCACGTGTCCACTTCCTCTTATCAAGGGAATAGACTAAAGGAAATGAGAATATCTTAAATTGTTCGGTTGTGACTATTTCTCTTATTAGCCATACATGCAAAAGAACTTGGTAGTGTCATTTGTACAAGTGTGAAACTCAAAACTTATGATATCATAGGAACTAAAAATGGAGATAGATTGGATTACTGATAGTCAATGCTTCTCAGTCCAAAGTATCTGAGGTCAGGTAACATAAAGAACAGAAAATGACTTCTCCCGAGTTCTAGATCCAAGCTCTGGTAGACATGACCATATAATGTGGCCTATTCTTTGTTTCCAACATCACGTCTTGTTGCTTTATATACTGAAGGGGAGGACCCATGTTTTCGTGTGGCAAGAGGGAAAAGAACTCAATGTCTGCCTAACATGTCTTTTATAGGGCTATTAAGGTTGTTCTAACAGGGAAGAGATAGTTATCTAATAGAGGCCCCACTTTATAATAACATATCATATTGGTCATCAAGTTTGCATGCCTGAAATTTGGGTCATGGAGGGTACATTGAGACCATACAATAGAGGTAATAACTATAAGAAATAGGTTTATATCTGAGGCTTTGGGTATAAAAGAAAATGATTCTGGCATTATCAAATTTAGAAGTTAATGGAGAGCTTTGCAGAGCCTGGACTCAGACATTTAAGGAGGAGGAATTCTCAGTGAGACCCTGTCCATAAATTTGTGAGGCCTGAGAATCATTACATAAATTAATGAAAAGTCTTTGTTTTTAAGATACAGCTATACCACTCCTGGGCATATACCAAGAAGATTCTCTATCATGTAATAAGGACAAATGCTCCACTATGTTCA
>JADRCD010173720.1:10193-24099 GCA_019843815.1 Montemys delectorum | reverse complement strand
ATTTCCCCAATTGAAGCTCACTTTTCTGTGATAACTCCAGCCTGTGTTATGAGGCTGGCTGGCTGCACTTCCAGTCTAATCCTATGTGGGGAAGTGGGCATACCAAAGGCCTCTGGACTTGTGCAGAGTTGGTGAGAGAGTTCAGGTACCCTCTCCACTACACTGATGAAGCAGCCATCAACTGCTTCCTCCCTGATCACGTCCCCATTCTTGCTTCCCTCTGAACCCTCTCTTTCCTTGGCTTTTGTGAGAACATGTTCCTCTGCATAAACATCTCTCTCTCTTTGGACCGCCTACCCTCAGTCTCCTTTGTTGGTTTCATTCCATGCCGTCTGTATTTTCTCTAAACAATGACTCTTGCCCTTCTCAGCCTACGCAAATGTTTTCCGACCCCATTAGAATCACTAGGGAAGTGTTTTAAAATGTCTGAGCTGAGCGGGTGAGATAGCTCAGTGGTAGGAGCGCCTGCTGGCAAGCCTGACAGTCTGGAGTTCGAAATCACTCCAGAGAAGATATTTAAGTGACCAATAAGAATATGGATAAGTTATCAGCATGGTTCATCAGTTAGAGAAATGCAAGCCAAATCACTTCATACCTTCAGAAGGCATAATTAGAAAAAACAAACAAACAAAATACAGATGGGTAGAAATTACAACTACCACACACTACTGAAAATGTAAAATGATGTAACCATGAGGGGACACAGCTAAGCCCTGCTTCAAGAAAAGTAGAGAGAATTATTGTATGAACCAGCATTCTTGTCCCTAGAGGAGACTCAGAAAAAAACAAAAATACACAGCAGCATAAAAATGCACACAACCATTCATCAAAGCTCTATACTTGCAAGCACCAAACTAGAAGCATTCCACTGTCCATTAACTGTGTGTGAAGAAAGCACTTACAACTAAACCCCAAATGGTGCCTGACAATGACAAACGTGAGGTGTGGAGGCATGCTATAGCATAAGAAACTCTGAAAACACTAATCTGAGGGGGGAAAGCAAGAATCCATATTGTATGATTTCATTTGTACAAAATAACCCAGACTGCTGGGATTCCCCCGTTCCCTCCATCCTCCTCCCTTTTCTCTTTCTCTTCGTGCACTTATTACTGAAAATACCACACATTGGTCCATTTTCTGTCTCCTGCACCAGAAGGTTAGCAGCTAGGATATAGAGCTGGAAAGGCTAGGAGACAGGTATGGTTTCTCTCAGAGCTGATAACAATGTTTTCCAGTTAGTAATGGTTGTCCAACTCTAAGATTCTACAAAAATTAAGCCCAATGAAATGCAGATTTTGAGAAAATAATCTGTATGACATGTGAACTACATCCCAGTAAAGCAATTGCCCAGAGGTTATGCCAGTTAAGGAGTGAAGCGAGCAATATCTGCAGGCAGTACAGGATCCTGGAATAAACCGCTCAGGTATGAGTGGCTGACTAATGAATAAATGAACCCAGAATAAGAAGTTATTATAGCCTCAAACATTACCCAATACCCTGGAGGCAGTGTCCTCTGCTTACCCTTTGGGGTCCCTGAGAACGTTGGTCACACCTCTATGCGGCACTGATCCAATGAGGCTGAACTTTGTTTCAATGTCTAAGCCTCAGCTGCCCTACAGGCTTCTCAAGGAAGGGTTGTAGGGGGGTAGAGCAGGGGAGTGTGTCTTAGTCATCATTTGCCTTGCACCTCTGACAGTGCAATACATGATTTATTTCAAGAAATGGTGTTCAGGAAGTCTCAAAATAGCCTGTATCCTGGCTGGACCACTTAAAATATGTTCATTCTTAAAGGAATATGGCGTCTGTTAAAGGAATCCTGGAACTAGGTTGCCTGAAATTCTCCTGCCGGCTTTGATTTGAAAGGTGGGTCTTTTGGAAATAGGTGGGGAAGCCCTTCTTCTAGACTGGGAAGATACAAAAATACAACCTCAGGAAGATGCCTGATATTGACAAGCACTCCCTCTCTTTGGAGTGATGTAATGTCTTAGGAAAGCGGGAAGTCATTGTCTTCCCTCCATTCTCTGCCCTCCTCTAAGCTTCTCTTCACATCCCTACTGCTGAAAACACTGTATTTGTCCATTTTGTCTCTCTCACTGGAAGATTAGTAGTGAAAAACAGGAGGATTGCTCTGTTGACAGGATCTGATGTACTGCCTAGCCCCCAGCAGCTCCTCAGGTACAGGTTGGTCAATTAAAGTGAAAATCTCTCTCTCTCTCTCTCTCTCTCTCTCTCTCTCTCTCTCTCTCTCTCTCTCTCTCTCTCTTCTTTCTTTATCTAAGCATGAACTGAAAATTCCTTTTTCCATACCAAGGTCAAAGCTTAAAAACCTGGACTTCTTCACTTGTTTACAAACAGGGACTTGGCATACCAGGAATTTCAACCATCTGGAGTTCTTGGTGCTTACAAAAATGGAGTCTTCTAAAAGCATTGTACCTTCTGTTGTTCTACAAAGAGGGAGCTCTGGTGCCCAGGGAGAGAGCCCAAGCCGAATGGGAGGAGTGGGGCTGGAAAGGCCTATTATTCTGGGACCAGATCACTGTCCATTTCCCTCCCCGCTGAGCAGACTCCTCTACTCAGAGACTTCACTCCTTCACTGTCTCCACTCCACGTCCATTATCTAAAGTAAGGCTGGGAACATCTAAAGTATAAGTTCCTGAAGATATTTTAGACATAGTGAGGCTTTAAGTTAACTCAAAAGAGTTCCTCTTTGACAGAGGGAAACCTGGGATCCCAGAAATAAAATAACTTTGGAGCAAAAAACAGAATATACAATAAAAATTATGGTCCTTTTGTCACCTTAAAATGACTAATATACTGGGAAATGAGTTGCCTATGATTGTGCATAGAAGCCTTCTAATTTGAAAAAGGCGCAGGTCATCAGTGGGCAAAGCAAGTATGTTGATCATTTCTTCCCTCATTCCAACCATCCTACTCCCATTGAAAATCCCTTACACATGAGAAATGTTTTAAACTGAGGGAGGTTTCATCTCTGCCTACAGACCAGAACACAGGCAAAATCATCTAGACTGAGGCCATCCCTGAGGCAAATACCGCCACGGGAGCACTTTCAGGGCTATGACCTTCTCTAGGAACAACACTGAAGCCATAAGTAGTTTTTCTGTTATTCCATGTAACACCTTGTATTACTATGTGCTTTGGTACAAACAGGAATGTGGTCCATCTAGACTCAAGAGTACCGCTTCATTTGATACTCAGGATGAAACTGGGGCAGGACCTACAGAAGTGGACAATCTCTTTTGACAGCCACAAAACCCAGTTGTCAGAAGCTTCACACTCTGCTCAGGGATCACGGGGCTGGTCAATGTAGAGCTTACATCTTCCGATGTCTATATTATGATACCATCTGGCACCAAAGAAGTTTACCATATAGGAGAGATGCTACCCTAGGTTTATACAAAAGTACAAGCCAGACGGGTGAAACTATGTGCTGGATACTACTTTAAATTCAAGGTTATGACAACTTATCCATAAGACATCTATTAATAACAGTTCCTTTGGGGGGCCTGGATTAGATAGAGGCTTCCTCACCATGACTACTCTCTTAAAATCTGTCATGTACCAAAGTAGATATAATATAGGGACATATTTAAAATGAGATTGAATCCAGGAACCAAAACATCTATAGACTCAAGGTGCTGCATCTCATTCTCCTCCACCTGTCCATCCAATAGACCCCAAACTAGAACATTAGCTTTGTCCCACCATGTCTTCTTTACCAAATTGTGATGTGGCAACATGATCCTGGCCAGATGCTGATGTGAGCTGATGTCAGCCCCATGTTCTTGTCCTCCTCAGACTCTAGAAGCACACACACATAACTTTCTTGTTCTTTATAAACTGTCCCATCTTGAATATGCTGTTATAGTGTAACAGCCCTGTCAGGAATGAGGATATTCTGAGGCACTTGTCCTCCTCCCTTTGGTGATCAGATAACTGAATCAATGAATCCCAAGAAGTAGACTTTTCTCAAGAATCTCATGCTGTGAGAAGGAAAACACTGAAGCTTGGTGTCAGCCAAAAGAGGAAGAGATTCCCCGAAGTTCCAAAAAGTTCTCAGAGCACTTTACAAGAAAGAACTGGAAGTGTGTCAAGGATGATCAATGGTAGGGAGGAGCACACCCACCTGGGTCTGTTTGGTTGTATAGACTTCTTGCCACCCACCTACACATAAACCAAGACTCTGAAGATGGGCTCTGGACCCTCTTTACCAATGTGGCCAAATTGAATGTATCCAGTTGCTGAGTTTTCCACTATTGCTTTGTCTCCTTAGTTGGCTAATTGAGGACAGGCTACAACTAGGTTGAGACCATTGCTGGTACCCAGGCTCTAACTCTAACAACTCTGGTAACAACATTATCGGAATATGAATTTAACCACCAAAGATCCAGTCCACCTTACCCAGTTATCCTTTGTGTTCTAAGAAAGCAGGGACTGCAACAGACAAAGGTGAATTCTCTCTGACAAAAATTCTCATGCCAGTCTTAGTAGAGTCCCCAGGCCTTGTATCTTTTATCCAATGGTTTTGATTTTGTGATTACAATTCAAAAGTTGCAACTAATACCCTAAAGCAAGTCCTTGGGGCATTGTGCCCAAGTCCAGCTATTAAGAGATTCTTATCAATGTGGAAAGGCCTAATCCAAAGAGACCACAGGTGCTGTCTCTGTTGTTCTGGGAGAAAGTCTTCAGCCTTCTGGGACTGAATGCTCCTAATGCAAATGTGAATTGAGGTCCTGGCTTGCAATACTGCCCTGCCTGGGTTTACTTTGCCATATCAGTTGACGGCTTTCTCCTGGCTCTCTCCTGACAGAGGCAGGTAATCCCCGGGTGTGTCAAAGAATTGATACATTCAGAGGAGGACCGGCTTTAAAAGTGCTAATTTAAGGGGGCCCAGTTACAACTGAATAATTGATGGCAGCAGCTGCTAAATCAGAGGCCAATGGTTAGAAAGGCAGGCCTTTCTTACTCCCCTAAGACTCTCCTTCCTCCACACCTAGGCTCCGTTCTGCCTCCATTTTCATGTTTCCGCTTCCTCCACTGCTTTCTTTTGAATATGTGGGAGTCCTCAGTGCCAACTCAAAAGCATTTCTAACCTTCCCCTCCCCTGAGCGTGGACTTTTCTCCGTTAGCCTCTTCGAGGTTGGCCGCAGCTCCGCATCTGGTGGATGACATCACACGACAGTGACCTGTCCAATTTCCTTCCTCTGACAATGCCGATGAGTGAGCAGAGTGCAGAACAGAGACTCAGCCAATGTGCTGCAGGTACGCTGCAGGAGGAGACAACACCCACTGTCCTGCTAATGTAGAACAGGCCGTGATTGGCTCTACCAGAGTCGGCCCGAGAAAGAAATGAGAGTGTCACACACAGTCTTAAGAGTGTGTGCTTCAAAACTCAGACAGGCTTAGGGCTGCTCTGAGCTTTGCATGTACTAGCTATTCAATTCTGTGACTCAGGTATTTAACCTATGGAGTGGTCACTGTGTTGGGATGGCAGGGTTCTTCTCGGACGTCTTCCATTCCACCTGCTTAGCTTGGAGAGCGGATAAAAAAGCCCCAATTCCTTTGAAGGGACCTCAAGCAAGAGCTCCTTCTATGGGGACATTATAACAGCAGGATTAGCTAATCTCTGGGAGCCAGGGAAGATTTCTCATAGAAAGGAAAGTTGGGAATGGAGTGTGGGGGTGGGATATTGTCAGGAAAGAAAAGCAAGCCATGAAGGTGGTAAGAGGAGCTCCCAAACAGTAGGCACAGCTAAGAGCAAAAGAAAGGGGGCTCCACAACACCAGGTACTGCAGTGAGGGACTCAAGTCTGCAGAAATGTCAGGGAGTATTGGCAGAGATTATACTACCCTCAATTTCTGG
The DNA here is from genome assembly GCA_019843815.1 of Montemys delectorum. Taxonomy (NCBI): domain Eukaryota; kingdom Metazoa; phylum Chordata; class Mammalia; order Rodentia; family Muridae; genus Montemys; species Montemys delectorum. The sequence goes on along the minus strand of JADRCD010173720.1, from coordinate 18,219 downwards.
TGAGCTGTCTGAGGCAGTCTTGGAGCGTGAAAGGGGAGTCTTCTGAGGTCTTTTATTCTCAGAACCTAGAACAGGGTGGGACCACAGCGGGCTTTCTGAACCTATGTTCAAGGTTTGATTATATTTGCCAAATTTCAGCCAATCCTCCCTTAAATGTAATACCAATTTCTCCTCATCCTTCTATGAGACTCCAAACTCTGTTTCTTTCCACCCCACGTCTTAGACCCAAATAAATAAAAGCTAAAAATACAGCAAAGGTCATGAATCGTAAATGAGATGGAAAAGCAGTGACTCACAGAAGTTAATCTGCTCCCCAGGAGAGTCTTGCTGGATGTCCTTTGCTCTGAAAGGTTAGGCAAGAAGCCAGCACCATGTTCTTCAAGATACCCAGTGTGATTCTCAGGCCTGCTACCAGGACTCGAAGCTTGCCAAGCCCAGATGCAAAGGGCTGGCACCTTTGTGCGGCCCATGATAGAGGCAGGCCCAGAGGCAGGTGCCAACAAGGATGCTAAAGGGTGCAGACAAAGAAGTGGGGTGACTATTGTCCGAGTGGTCCAGCATGTCCATCATGTTAATTTTCCTTTTTGTTTCTTTTGGCCATGGCCTCAATACTGTTGTTTCTGTAGCCAGGGCAACACCATAACTCAGTTAATCATTCCAATAGCTTAATGAATGACCTAGCAATTATATTCTGTATACTTGTTTAATTAAATTGAGATGTGATAAACCTAATTATGATTTATATGTATGATCTCTCCTGGCAACCTATAATCTACTTAAAGTGGAACATCTTTTTATATGACATTATTTCTCAATTCTGAGTCCTTGAAAAAAATTAATTATGTCCTCTATCCACAAATCTGACTCAGCCTTGAGAAGCAAGGGCTTAGAGTATGTGTTCGCATTGAATGATGCTATTAAAAAACAAAACAAAAAAAACAACAAAAAAAACCAAAACAACAACAGCAACAAAACCTATGTGCTCACAAAGGAACATCTGATAGTGCTTGCTCAAGGAAAAGGGGCACCTGGAGTGCCAGCAACCTCCTCCAGCTCTTCCGTTCTCCTTTCCTACCGAGAAGTGTCTGTACCCTTGGCCTTCCACCTCTAAAATATTCCTCCTGCCATGCATTCATATTGAACCTTGCTATCAGTAAAAGTCTGAAGCCTTGGCTTGCAGTAGAGACAGCTCGATTACACTCTTGCCTGGTGGTGTATGTTTTTAGTCCCAGCACTCAAGAGTTCCCAGACCAGCCTTCTTCACACGGAGACTATCTCAAAACAAAACAAAATAAAACAAATGAACAACAATGACAACAACAAAATCACATCAAAACAACAACAACAAAACCCTGTGGCTGCCACATAGTTAAGTGTCACAAAAGGGACAACTGGGAGAAGCCAAATCATTTCTCTGTTGCCGGGTTTAGTGAGATCTGGTGTCTCCAGCAGAGCATGAAGATCCTGATGCTTCACTTTCCCATGCCCCGTGAGCTTCAAGAACCCAGTTCAATTACAAGAGCTATCTCCCCTCCAAGTTCGAGCCCTGAAGCCCTGCACAGATGGCTGGCCTCACGACGACGCTGAGATCATGCCTTCTGCTAGTAGATCTCCTACAGGGCCTCAGGGCCCCAACCTGCTTAATGACACTCCTTTTCAGTGACACTTGAGTATGTGGCAGCCACAGGTTTTTGGTTTTTTTTTTTTTTATTTGTTTTGACTTGATTTTGTTTTTGTTATTGTTGATGGTTTTTTGTTTCGTTTTTGAGACAGAGTCTCTGTGTCTTCAGCTTCGATGATTTCTCTGAAAAACAAACAGCCAGCAGGCCCTCACTGAGCTGCATCCCAGGCGTTCACCATCCACCCTTGTGTTTCCTTTTAAATGAAAGACAGACATTCCTAGTGGAATCTGATTCTGGTGGTGGGCTGAAGGGAAGCCGAGGCGTGGAGGAAGCTCAGACATCATCCATTCTGAAACATCTTTCCCAAAACGATCATAGTGCACATAAGCAAAGTGGGGGCAGGGAAAAGCTCCCTAAGACATGAGGGTTTTGTTTTGTTTTGTTTTTTGAGGAATCTGTAATTCAGTGAAATAAAAGATAAGGGTAGAATATAGACTGGAGCATGCACAGTGGCAACATTGGCAGTAACTGGAAAGAGGAGAGACTATGGTACGTTCACATCCCTGAGAGAGCTGGGCGTGGGGGGAGGGGAGGTGGAAACATTCACAAAGCTTGCAAGGCTGAATTCAGAGAAATCATCTTTAATAATGAGTCAGATCTAAGTTCCTGGATCAAACAGCTTTCAGAGTGGGAAACGCGACATCCGCTGTGTCTGTATGTCTGCATAGCATTGGGAGAATCTTATATCTCCTTATGAGCACGGCTGAGCCTCTAGGTGTGTAAGTCCCAAAGCTGCCATGGAGTAGGGCACCAGGCTTTCAACAGTCATAGAGCTGCTTCAGGATGAGACCCAAGGCTCACCGTGACTGCACTTCCAAAAGGGCATTCTCGCTAGTCAGTTTGTAAAAGTAGATAGTCTTATGCCTGAGACGGCTCGGCAAAAAGAAGCTAGAAGCCGGGTTTGCTAACCTGAGTTCAGTCTCTAGGAGGACCCACATGATAGAAGGAGAAAGCTGATTTTCCTCTAACCCTAACACACAGGCCAGGGTGCATGAGCGCGCGCACACACACACACACACACACACACACACACACACACACGCACTCACACTAAATAAACCAACAAATGTGATTTAAAATAAATAAGCAAGAACCCCACTTCAAAGCAGGAAGTGACCTGAAAACATCACCATCCTTGGGCTCCACGGAACTTTGTCCAGTTGTTCTCTGCTACACACAGAGAGCACCCAACGTGTCTACCCAACAACTGTGATTCAGACATAAACAATGCCCTCTATGGGATGATAGGCAACTTCAGAATGGATCTCAAGTAGGACCTTAGATTCAGTTGACATTTTTTGGCTTGTACTCCTTAGAGGGAGGGAAAAAAAAAACCAGCAAATTTTAGCTGAGGAGAGAGAAAGAATATAAGGAAGTTCTCTGTCTCCTCTTGGTTAGTTGGCTATAATTGTTTTTGTTTACTTGTTTTGTTTGTTTGTTGTTTAGTGGTTTCTGTTTGTGTTTTGTTTGGTTTTGTTTTTATTGTCCTTTTTGAGACAGGATCACTATATAGCCAGGGTTGACCTACCTGGAGCTTCCTAGGTAGACCAGGCTGGCCTTGACTCACAAAGATCCGACTGCCTCTGCCTTCAAGTGCTGGGATTAAAGTGCTGCCGCTTCCCATCTCTGTAAAAGCCCCTTAGGGTGAGGTGGGCCTTTAGTGTTCCTGGTTAAGACACGGATACGTTTGTAGAAACGTAATTCAGTGTAAGTAATCAATAGCACAGATGTGCGATAGCTGATCTTTAGTGACACTTTGTGATATCACCCAAGAGATATGCCCTGGGTGTGAGGTTGTTTGCAAAGAGCTTAACTGTGAGGGTGCCCACCTGCAACTCAGGCAGCAGCAGACAACTCCAGGGGCTGGGGGCCAGGACTCAATACAAAAGCCGAAAAAGGAAGGGAACTGAGCCCATCTGCATTCTAACCTTGGACACAGTGTGACCAGGGCTTCTTGCCCCTTCCACTCTGCCTCCTGCCACAATGGACCATACTCCTTTTTTAATGGTAGGCTCAAGTAAATCCTACTTCTCTTAAGTCACTTATGTGGAGCATTTTGTCATAGCAATGAAAAAAATAAGTACAACAAAACGAATGATCGAGAGCACATCAGGGAGTCTTACAGGATAAAAAGCTCATCTCAAACTTGACTCCCGTGGAAGTCACCTACACCCCAAACCTCTAGCTAGGACCCCTGACAGGAACCATGAGAAGTAGGGAACAGCCTGCTGGGTGTAAGCCAGGCATTCCTTTAACCTCCAAAGATGGTTCATTCACAGAATCATTTCCTCTAACATTCTTCTGAAATATCCTGTCTTCCAGAAAGTCCTCTGATCCTCCGACTGAAGAATTGAGCCAGACTAAAAGATGACCCTTGCTGGCAATCTTTCTGCGTGGTTGGTAAGAGCATCAGAAATCTGTCTGCTTAGCAAATTTTCAGTATCCAATATGAAATTACTAACTTTAGCCCTGTGCTGACTGCTAGAGCTCTAGACCTAGCTAGTGATCATGCTGATCCCCAAGTTTGTATCCTTGGACCTATATCTCCCCATCTCCATCCTTCCTCACTCAGATACCCACTGCTCTACTCCTCACTTCTGTGTTTTCAGTGTGTGTGTGTGTGTGTGTGTGTGTGTGTGTGTGTGTGTGTGTTGCTAGTGATCAGACCTAGTGCTTTGGGCATACTAAGCAAGCACTCCACCACTGCACTGCACACACAGCTCTATATTTAACACTTTTTGAATTCCACATAAAAAGTGTACCCCAATGTACCCATATATATCCAGCTTTAAAACAGCCATTTTCCAGCTTCCTCTCTTAAAACCATGGAGACAAATGCAGGAGGATGTCAATTACTTAAAAGGGGCTAACTCAGCCAGAAGGTGGGACGTTTTCCTTCACCTTTCTTTTTGTCTACTACCTATGAGTGTGTGTGTGTGTGTGTTGGTGTGTCTGTGTGTCTGTGTGTCTGTGTGTAGGGGCTCCAGCATCGATGTCACAACCTTGAGAGCCCATGGATGGGAGCCATGTTAAGGATGGCCAAACAGAAAATAGAAGCCTAAGCTGGGGACTTAGGGGCACCCTTATCACCCTGATCCAACCACCTGCAAACATTTTCTAACAAAGCAAATGAGGAAAGCCTCTCTCTTGGCTTCACTGGTAACCATGCCTCTCAGTCTGTGCTCTGCAGGAAGTAGAGGAAGGTTCTGGCTCCTCTTAGTCCCCCTTTTCCAGAGAGTTCTCTAAAGAGCTTTCTCACTAGAGGCTTCACAGTTCTTAAAAGGCAAGATTAACATTCTAATGTCTGTTCCATGAAAGGAGAGTCAGTCTTTCTAGGATAGGACTGGATTGCCCAGACCTACAAGTCTTACCCTAAGCTTGGCCGAGGGAAGGGGGTGGGGTGGGGGGGAGGGGGGACATTCCAGAAAGACATAACAATGAAAAACTCAGAATAGACAAAAAAAAAAGAACTAACAAAAAAGCTTTTCCTAATGTCCTTGTCACCCTCAAGTGAGACAACACCTCTTTCATTAGGAGCCGGAGGCCTGTGTCTACAGCTGGAGTGTTGGGGGTCAAAGATGAGCTAGCATACATCCACATAATGGGGTAAAGCAGCTTGGGTTTTGGCAAACAGATAAAGAAAAGCAAATTCGTCTTTGCTAAAGTTTTGGGGTTTTTTTGTTTTGTTTTGTTTTTGTTTGTTTTTTTTTGGACATATATTTTAGGACTGGCCATTTGAGATTGGATAACCATTTAGGGTGCTCATCTCTGGGAAGACTACTTCTTCACTAGATGTTGCAGGATATTTGGTCACACTATGAACCTAAAGATTGTGTTATTTACTGGAAAAGCATGTTTTTAACTGTGAAGTGGCTCAGCCTTAGCGCATACTTTTAATCAAAGAGTTTTCTGCGTGAATATTGAAAACAGGATTAAATAAAGTCAACAGTAGGTCAAGAGGCGGAGCAAGCGACCAGTTGACAGGGACAGAGGATTATGTAAGGAAAAAAACAAAGAGTAAGAGGGAGTGAGAAGGATGTTAGAGAGACACACAGGAAGTAGAAGGGAGGGGCGTTCACTCTGAAGGAGGTTTTTTGAGAAGGTGTGAAAGAGAGGCCTTCCAGGTGGGTGGGACATTATCTGAAGAGGAAGGTCAGCTGGGTGCTTTCTCTGCCCCTCTGAGCTAGCAGGCTTTCACCTAGCATCTGGCTCCCAAGTCTTCATTGGTGAAAATCAAATGATTGATATTTTGGCTTTAAAAAAACAAAACAAAACAAAAACAAAAAGCAAAAAGCAAAACTCAACAACTAGAGGGTATTACTAATTACTAACACTGTCCTACCTAAGAAAAGTATTTTCTCCAAATGACAAAAACTGTTGAGTGTAGCTGGTCTTTGCTACTTTATGGTTTCACCCCCTATCACTAGATAGGAAAGAAAGAAGGATAAAGGAGAGAGACAGAGAGGCAGAGAGAGATAGAGAGATCCCTGAATCTAATGTTTTCCCTTCTGTTTCTTCTTTGAGCAGGACTACTAACAAACCACAACCCACCCCCTGAGCAGCGACCACCCCTTACCACACCTAGGGGGCCCAGCATTTCTGTACCCCAGAAACGTTCCCAGAATTCCAAATATCACATCATTGCAGAAACCGTCTGCAGCTGGCAAAACCACGCCTCTGCTAGAGCAAGAGGCAAACCATAGCCAGCTGCTGTGAAATTAAAACAAAAACGCATTCTTATAATATTTCTGTTATTTTAAAGAAACCAAAATTCCAGAATTCTCACTGCAGTTGAGAGCAACTTACATCTTAGCAAATTTTATCCAAATTTGGTAATGTTTGCAAAATTCTATGGACATATAAAGAGTATCCCAGAAGACACAAGGCTATCATTCAGAAAAGCAAAACTCACCCACTGGTGGCAGTGAACACTTTTAATTCCATCACTTGGGAGGCAGAGGCAGGAGGATCCCTGAGTTCAAGGCCGGCCTGTTCTACCATGTGCATTCCAGGACAGCCAGGCCTACACAAAGAAGCCCTGTCTTGGAAATAAACAAGAACAAAATAAATAAAATAATAGCCATCATGAAGAAAAACATAAATCGAGTCATTTTTCTCTTAGTTTGTGACAGGTAAAAGTAGAAAGAGTGAAGGGAATTTACAGCCCCTAAATAAAGGGGTGGGCCCTCTGTGAGCTATCAATCACAACTATGGGTCAAAACACATCATGACAAAAGCTGCCTTCTAGGCCATGTTGACAAACCATGTGGCAGAATTGCTGACATATGACATGCGACACGTGACACTAGAATAACTTCTCTGATTGGGTTGGCCTTGACCACCTCTTGCATCAAACAGGGTATTGGTGTGTCTATACCTATACGGAAATGTGTCACTAGACCAGTATCTTCAATTGTGAACTGTGGGCTCACTGGGGTCTCCTATGTCTGCACTGCACCTTCACTCAGCAGTCATTCTAGAATCTACACAGACATTGCCCACATGGAGAAAGTGTAAATGCTGGATTTCATTTTTTAAAAGTCACTCTATAAAAATAGGTCAAGGCTGGGCAATGGTGGCACATGCCTTTAATCCCAGCACTTGGGAGGCAGGGACAGGCAGATTTCTGAGTTTGAGGCCAGCCTGTTCTACAAAGTGAGTTCCAGGACAGCCAGGACCACACAGAGAAACCCTGTCTCAAAAAACCAAAAAAAAGAAAAAGAAAGAAAGAAAGAAAGAAAGAAAGAAAGAAAGAAAGTAGGTTAAAAGCTTGGTAAAAAACTACTTTGTGGTGGCAAGTTGTCTTCAAAAATAATGCTAAGTTGGGAGTAGCTAAGACTATTCATATTCCAAATATGAAGTGGGCTCTGCCCTCATCTGCTTTGAAGGTGTCTGCAAGAGCTTCACTCTAGAGAGATGAAGAAGTGTAATGGAAATGCAATGCTGAAGGCAGAATTTCCTCAGAGAAAGAAAAGCACTATGAATCACTGCACCAAAAGAGTATCCAAGAATAGGCCCTCTATCATGCAGCATTAAGAAGCACTCTGGTCTTTTACCACTTTGAAACTACCTACAATCACTCCATTTAATGGTCAGTGGGTATGGGCAATGAAAATGAGTGACGTATGCAGGCGTGCATGCAGGTCTGTGAAGACCAAGGTCAAGGTCCAGTGTCCTCCTCTCTTGTTCTCCGCCTTATTTTTTGGTACAGCTTCTTTCACTGAACCTAAAATGCATTGATTGGCTAGGACAGCTGACCAACCAGCCTGAGGAATTCATCTGCTTCCCTACTCTCCAACACACACACACACACACACACACACACACACACACACACACACACA
>JADRCD010173711.1:0-40429 GCA_019843815.1 Montemys delectorum | reverse complement strand
AGAGAGAGAGAGAGAGAGGAATGCTCCTCCTATTTATATCATCGCTGGCGTGTACAGCTGCGTAAAGGTGATTCCAATGGATTCTGGGAATATGGTGGCCTGTTGCTCGGCAACAGGTCTCTGAGACACGCCCATGAGTCACTATAGCCTTTGGATGCTAACATCCCTACCTTATATTGAGAAAGCATAAGCAAGCACAGGAAAGTAAAATTTTTGAATGCCTTGGGTAAAAAAAAACTAATTACTTGGCAGTGATGATGGAGGGATTACAGTCAGCACTCTCAGTACCTTGTGGAGGGGCTTCCCTTTTTTCATCTTCTCTGTAGGTCAGGATTGACAGGAGAATTGACAAGCCCTGGCCAATCAAAATAGAGAATGCCAACAGGCTTACATTTAAAATGTAAAGTTGGCACCTGGAGAGATGGCTCAGTGATTAAGAGTATATGTTGCTTTTGCAGAGAACCTGGCTTGGGTTCCCAGGACAAACATGGCAGCTCACAACCTTCTACTACTCCACTTTTAGGGGTTAAGATGCCTTTGCTCACATCTCCAGGCTTCAGGAACAGATGGGGTGCACATGGATATAAGTAGACAAGCACTCATACATATAAAACAAATAAGCACAAAATATTTAAAAACAATACTAAAGTATCTACCCCAATATAACAAACAACAAACTAGTATATGATATCCCAAATCTTTAACCTACATTAGTTGGTGGCTATTATTAGACTTAGGTTTCTCTAGCAATAAAATATGAAGACGATAGCCTAAATTTTGGTATAGTTTTCTAAGCATAATCCGAATCTATATCATTTATGGAATATTTCTTGTAGAGAATGCCAGATACATTTGAAGGAACAGAAACCTTGCTGAAGCTCTAAGATACTTGGAAATGGAGATATGGAGAATGTTTGATAAGGTCTGTTTGTTCATTGATTCCAAGAAAGTGGAGTAATGACCACTTCTTGCCTGCTTCTGTGCAATGAAAAGTCACAGAGTCATTGTTGCCTTCACATTGTTTCTATGACTCATCTAGTATGACTTAAGGGTCAAGGAGAAACTCAGGAATAGCTCCTGACTGCAGATTCTATATTAGTCATGAAGATTTGACCTTGTCCTAGAATAGTGGTTTTCTGTTGTGGAAGAGATACAGCACATTGTACACCCTACTGTCTAATATAAAAGATTCTATGGAAGGCCCTTTTGAAGCTGTCAGCACAAGTGCCGAATTTGAGACTCTAACTCAGGTCCATTATTAACTCAAAAGATAACTCTTTCTGAAGGGCTAGAGGGCTCTGCAGCAGGTAAGTCAGTATTAGATGCTTCCTTTCAACCTTGATCATATGCTCAGGAATATTTAGCAGAGCCAGAGGCATCTGCAGTAGAAGTAGATGCTGTGTTATCTTCCTGACAGGCAATGATTCTTCTTGCTGGGATGTAGCCAAGTTCTCATTTGATCCAACATAACCTCTGGCCTCCCCTCTGGGCCCTCCTTGTGAAATACCAGATGAGCAATGATGAAAGAAGTTAGTGTGTGCACTGCACAGCAGTCTCAAACTGAGTCATTGTTGCCAGCCTGAGGTTTAACCTTTATCTATAATATATGAGGTGAGAAGAAGGAACATGAGGATAGATGGCATCCCTCTTTAAGAAGACAGTCCATCCTGTGATGCAATTTTACAATGTCTAAGAGAACTCACTAAGGAGTTAAGCAAGTATTTGGGCAAAACACTACATCATCGCACACATTGTTCCTAATTCATTGTCTTTATCCTTTGCTTTCTTAATAAAATTGTGGCATACAATAGTTTTGCCTCAGGCTCACTTTACTAAGGAGCCCAATGTACAACCTGGACTGAATCTGAAGCCTGGTAGAGAATAATAGATAATTCAGAAAATTTCCATGCATAGATATTTGGAAGAAAAGCAGAAAATCATGAAAAGTGGTGGCAAGTTTTCTGATTTCTCCCTATTCTTTCTTTCCCTCTTTGGTAATTCTCTCTCTGTCTCCATTCCTCCCTCCCTCTCTCCTATTTATTTATTTATCTATTTATCTATTTATCTATTTATCTATTTATTTATTTATTTATTTATTTATTTGTATTTTCTGCAGCACTGAGTAGCATGGTACCAATCATAGCCGAACATGGTCTCAAATTTGTGCTAATCCATTTACATCCCCAATGCTGGGATTATAGGCACAACTAATTTTGAGTGCCATTTCCTAAGACAAAAACTGCTAAAGGAGATGTAAAAGCAAGAGACAACTTGTTCACCTTGTTCACCCAAGAGGCCAACACTTAGGAGAAACAATTTTTGTTCTCAGCTCTCAGGTGACTTAGTTGCACCAGAATCCTACATCAACCTTCTCTGTGCAAAAGAGCTTAAAAGTTAAGCACTTGCGAGTCTCCCCTCTCAACAAAAGGACAATACGAAGCTCAGTCATTGAGATCAGTTATGTCCTCAAGAACCTAGAAGGTTAAAGCAGAGTGGGACCTCCTGCCTTCTTTCATTTAGCCTCTTCTATCTGGAGACAACTGAGACTTTAGAAGTAACAGAAGTTACTCAGGTCACCAGTACCAGCAATTTCAGGAGGAGTCCAGATGATGAGTGAGTCACTCCTTACAATGAAGCTAAAAGTAGTAAAACTTTGAATACCACATACTCTAAGTAAGCACTCCAGCAGTGGACATGTGCTATCCTATCCTCTGGCTGCCTCTCTACATCAGTATAAGTGTATATACAGCACATGATGCTGAGGCATCATTCCATGGAACAATGTCCTATCTGAAGTCTTGCTGAAATCCTTCTACGTGATGCCAGACAGCAGAATGTCATCAAGTTTCTCAATATTTATCTTCTGTTCAATTCTATAATGTTCCATGGAAAGATGTTTGGGTAATTCGAAATGAAGATAGGCATAACTATTTCTTTTGCTCACATTTTTTTCAATTTATTCTTTTAAGTCTATTTCAGCAATTTAGATATATTGATATTTGAAAGTGCACCTGAGATTTTAATTATATCCCATTACATCAGAAATCTACAGAAGAAGCAATCCCATACATAAAAGAGCCCCTCAGAAGTAGCTCAGCATGAATGGATTTATTGTTGACTAATGGCTCCAGCAGCATATGAATACCAGAGGATGGCCAAGTCGGTCTTCAATGGGAGGAGAGGCCCTTGGCCCTGTGAAGGCTCTATGCCCCAGTGCAGGGGATGCCAGGGCCAGGAAGCAAAAGAGGGAGGGTGATGAGCAAGGGAAGAGGGGAGGGAACAGGGATTTGTTTTGTTTTTGTTTTTCTTGTTTTATTTTATTTTATTTTTTCAGAGGAGAACCTGAGAAAGGAGATATTGTATGACATGTAAATAAAGAAAACATCTAATAAAAAAAGATAAAAAAGTTACATGGTAAAAAAATTATCCATAACTCTATTTTTGTGACAGTAATTAAAGGCTAAATTGTTATGTTTCTCATTTTAATATGAAATTGCTTTGGAAGTTTTATTAATTAAATTCTCCTTAAGCTTGTCAACAATATTAAAGACATAGGTCAAATGTATGGTAGCTATAATTAGCTTGCCTATGTTCATAGTGTTTTTCCCTCTCTGGGTTTTGCTGTAAACTATAATTATTCCTTTCAATTTCAAATGCATTATTCTCTGGAGACCACTGTTTTACTAGGATGCTCTTGGATTAAATGCAAAAAATGCGTCTCCAAAGTTGTAGCCTATTTATCTTAATTCTGAACTCTCTAAATTAGGACTTTCTGCCCAAACAGACTTACTAGTTTGTATCTGATCATTGTTCTGTGATTACTGTAAACTTGGGTGACAATGAATACAAGTACTCAATGGATCTCAGTGATCTCACTATGAGTTAATCGATGATATCGTAACTCTAACTCGCATAGTACAGTTCAGTTGTTGTTTGACTGACACTTGGTACATGAACTCCAAGTGATGATCCTTAACTCTATAGTCATATAAACCCCCAAATGTATGTTAATATCAACCATGTGTATGTATGCTGTTATTCTTGAATGTGTATTTGAAAACTTACCATGAATTCTTATGAATGAACAGAAACAAAGGGTAGAGCAGATCTCTTACAAGAATTTCTCCTTTCTCATTTAAAAAATGTTTTTTTTATGTGTATTGGTGTGTGCCTATATAGTGTTTGCATGTGCACTCAGAGGTCATAAAATGAAATGAGATTCCAGGAACTGGAGTGACAGATGGTTAGGAACCACCATGAGGATGTGAGAAACTGAACCAGGATCCTCTGCAAGAGCAATGAGTTCTCTTGGATGCTGTACTTTCACTCTAGGCTCTATTTCAGCTTCCTCTGTGCTCCTCTGTGACAAATTATATAAGCAGATTTCTACTACAGAGTTTTAAATGAGACTCAGGGGACATTTTGGAAATAGTATTGAAACTTAATGCAATGGAAACTTTCTGGAATCTATGACGATGATACTAACGAGGCCTACTAGCAACGGTTGATATGGATTCTTAACTGTCCATCTCTTGTAGCAAATCCAGGCTTTCCGTGGTGGGACTGGGTTGTAATTGCATTGTTGGACAAGGGGGTCCCATCTCAAACATAGCAGGCTGATATGAAAACAAAAGATTGTTCTCCACAAATTGACACTGGGGACCCCATTGTCAAGGACAGCATCCAAACAACACATTACACATAAAGAAGTTGAGCTGGCGCCTACATGGAGTATTCACCCATAGACTTTTCATTGCAGGGAGGTTCTCTGCAGGCTCCTGAAAGAGAAACATCTATACCAACCCAGCTACAAAACCTTTGACCTACAATCCATCCTGCCTGAAAGAATATGGTAGGATAATGGTGACATAGAACTTGTGGGACTAGCCAACCAATGTCTGATTTGACTTAAGGTCAACTCCATGTGAAGAACCTTACACTGATTGGGTAACCAAGAACTAGAGAGAGACTAGATAATCCAGAGACCATTAGGGTAAAACCAAACACAACTTGTATGAAAAGTAGTAAAATAAAAATATAAAAACAAAAGTAGTTCCTAATGATATTCTGCTACAGTGATAGATCAGTGTCTTATCCACTGGTCACCAGAGGGGCTTCCTCTGGCAGCAGATAGAAACAGATGCAGACACCCACAGCCAGATATTATGCAGAAAGGTTGCCATCAAACCCCTCCCCCCAGAGCTCAGGGAAGCTTTTGGAAGAGGAGTTGGAAAGATCATAAGTGCTAGAGAGGATGAAGGACACCACCACAAGAAGACTTTCTGAATTAACCTAAGCAAGACACATATGAACTCACAGAGTCTTAAGCAGCAAGCATAGGGGATACATGGGTCTGCATCAGGACATTTGTGTATATATTATAGCTATGAGTACATATTGTAGCTATTACAACTGCAATGCTAAGCATGTCTTTGACTCTTCTGCCTGTTCCAGTTACTCTTTATTCCTGTTGGGTTGCTGTTTCTTTTATATGATAGATTCTCCTTCATCTTATTAAATTTGATTTTATCATGTTTGGCTGTTATTTCTTAGAAGACTTTTGCTTTCAAATCAGAGGTAGAGATGGAGTAGATCCAGAGAGGAGGGGTGGTAGGGAGGAATTGGGAGGAATAGAGGGAAGGGGAACTATGAGGCCCTTGGTCCTGTGAAGGCTCTATGCCCCAGTGTATGGGAATGCCAGGGCCAGGAAGCAGGAGAGAGTAGGTTGGTGAGCAGGCAGAGGGGGGATGGAATAGGAGTTTTTTCAGAGGGGAAATCATGAAAGGGGAGAACATTTGAAATGTAAATAAAGAAAATATATAATTAAAAAGCCAGTTTAGTCACAAAGGAAAAGGAAAAAAAATCAGAGAATCCTGAGGCCTCTCATGTGAACAGAGCCAGGGACTTTCATTTCCTAAGGGATGTGAATGTTTCTAATGAAGAAAAAGGGAAAATATTAGTGAACTATCAGTGTATCTTACTTCAGAGGCAGGACAGATGGGAATAGGAGATGAGCCCCTCCTCAGGGGTCATTTATATTGCAAATGATTTACAATTTTCTTCTTCATCTTAGAGACTTGATGGCTTGCTAAACTAACACCATTTTAATCTGTCTTAATGCTCATTTGTTTGGTTTTTCCTAATGGGACTCATTCTTTCCCAAGCTCCCCTAGTTCTGTGTTTGTATCTTTTTATTTTTCATTCTTGGTGTGCATTTGTCTTCTGTAATGATAGCTTGATGCACAAGGCATGAAGATGGCTCTTGTTTCTCTTTATATTTTACCATATGACTTTGTGAATGTGATAATACTGTTTTGCAGTAATTTTGGCTCCATCCCAGAGATGCACTGGTGTGTGCTTTCCTGCCATGCTATTTTCTTGCAATTCTCATGTTTGCTTCTCCTCCCTTTTAGCTGTCAGTATTCCTTGTTTGTTCCTAACATTTGGCATTTAATTAACACATGCCATGGCTTGGTTTCTTTCCTTTCACTTCTATTTAAAGCTCTGAATGTCTCCTGCATTTGGATATACATTTCATGGGAGAATTTTTCTGCTGTAATGTCATTGAGTAAGTTGTCTATATATTTACCTGGCATAACAAGATCATCACCATCATTTGGTAGGAGAGGCAGCAGTTGAAAAGAAAAGACTTTCCCTGAATAGGGGAAGTACAAGCCCACAGGTTGATATATCACATAAAAAAATGAGAAGATGAAGAGGGCTGTCAGTCTAGATATTCTCTACCTGCTGACCACCATGAAGCCTGCCTCCTTCAACATTTGATATCCATGAAGCATGCCTCCATGAATCATTCCCTCCACCATCTGACCTCCATGAAACACATCATCATTTGATCTCCACAAAGCTCACCTCCACAATCTGACCTCCAAGAAGCATACCTTTACCATCTGACCTCAATTAAACATACACATACCTCCACCTTCTGACCTCCATAAAGCATGCTACCACAATCAAATTTCCATGGAACACACATTCACTATCCAACCTCCTTAAAGTTCACCTCTACCATTTGATGTTCATGAAACTTACCCCCACTATCTGACCTTCATGAAATTCACCCCACCATCCATCTGACCTCCATGAAGTATGCCTCTAATATCTGATTGCTATGGAGCACACCTTCACCATTTGACCTCCATGAAGCTCACCTCCACCACTTGACTTTCATGAAGTACACCTTCATTATCTGACCTCCAGGAAGGACACCTCCACCATCTGACCTCTATGAAGCATACCTTTATCATCTGATATCTATGAGGAACGCCCACCTCAATGAATTAAAGCCTATAGTATCTGGTTTCCATGAAGAATGCACCCACAATTTGAGTTATATGAAGCTTGCCTCTACCATATCATCATCTGATTTTCAGGAAGCCATACCTCTATTATCTGATAATATACCTCTAGTATCATTGAAGCATGCCTCCTCTGATGTTATATTTTGTTTTGTGGATCCAGCCAAACTCAGCCTGAAGCCTTTGAAAGTTAGAATCAAACTAAACTTCTCAAATAAAAATGTCTTTCTCAGTCTTTGTCACTAATTAACTAACTTATTAACATATGACACATCCAAAAAAATCAGGTAAGACGGTAGCATATGTAAACTTCCTATACTGTGGGCTTATATTTTTCACAATCTTTTTTTAAATAAGCGTTCTTAGATGCTTTAACATCCCTTCTGGCCTATCCATCCATCATCCATCAGAGACAGTAAAAAGGAAAGGTTAATAAAGAGGGATGTGGACCTGTTTGGGTGATTCCAATCTTTGTTGTCAGGATATCTGCAGTTTCGTTCACAGGAATCAGCAGCAGTAGCTCAATCCATTCTCAAACATTATCCATGAATCAGCAGTCACAGTTAAATCAGGAAGAAGCCTTGAGGCTCTGCCAATGAGCGTGGGTACACAGAAGTGTCAAGAACCCACCAGAATATCAGGAGATTTGTTTAGAGCATTTCTCTCAAGGAAGTCACAATGAACGCTGATCAGCCAGTGAAAAGGGTAAGGTGAACCAAGGCCACAACGTTTTTACTGAAGATCAACATCAGCAAAGCCCAACGAAGACCAGCAAAGAGTGGCAAGGTGGACCAATGCCACAGCATTACCCACTCTCTGTTGGGTTGTATTTATTATATCCTTTCCAAACATCACACATTCTCTCAAGAAAAACATTATGTGTCTGTTCTCAGAAAAATATTCTCTCATAAGACAGTTTCTAGAAAAACAGTACATGACACAACTGAGTCTCCAAAGAATTTCCACTTCGCTGTACAGTATCTACCCAGCAATAAAATTAGAAATCAGGAATAACTGAAGACTATAATTGTAGGATATAAGCAATTGCTTAGACAAAAAACAGAATTAATTTTTGCTATTAATACCTATGCAAAAATTCTTACTTATATCCCATATGATGAAATGCAGAATAGCATAAAAAGCATGCTAATCCCAGAACCCATAGCCGGAACTGGAGATGTTTGTCATCTGTAAATTAAGGCCCTGATTCTTTTTCCCATCCCATGCTCCCAGAAATAGAAGTCAGACTCAAAGTATAGGTCTAGCCTCTGCATGCTCTTTGGTTGGTGGTTTAGTCACTGTAAGCCTCCTGGCCCCAGGTTACTTGACTTTGTAGGTCTTCTTGTGGTATCCTTGAGGTAAGTGCTCTATTGAGTTATAATTCTAGCTCAAGATACTGACTTTTGATGACACGTATCATTCTCTCTTCTTGATGCCTTTGGATCCAGATGTAGAACTCTCAGCTACTTCTCAGATGTGCAGCTTGGTCTTCATGTGGGTCCTCTAACCATTGGAGTAGGAGCTGTCTCTGACTTTGTTGCCTGGTTCAGCCTTGTTGGGAGAGGAGGTACTTAGTCCTCCTAGAACTAGATGTCCTAGGGTGGGGTGGTACTCAAACAGAGATTCCTCTTCTCTGAGGGGAAGGGGGAGGGGGGAACTTGTAAGGGTGAGACTGGGAGGAGAGGAGGGAGGCAGGCTATGACTAGGATATAATGTGAATAAAATAATAAATAATGAAAAAAAAACAAATACCTTGGCCATTTTCGAAGATTTGTCCTTTTCTAGTTATTATAATGTTAAATCCCTATCTCAAAGGCCTGGTTGCTCCCAGGAATGAAAGAATCTGCACATACACAAAGTAATGCTATGTGACCTTGCTCCTTAGTTTAAAATCACTAGTTGAATAAAGATGCCAACTATAGCTGGGCAAAAGAGAGGTAAGTGGAGTTTTGATTCTGGGCTGGAAGTCTGGGGAGGACCACAAGGGCTGATAGAAGAAAGTGGAAAAAGGAAAGGATTCTATGAGGTAGATGAGTTATGAAAACATGGTCACGAGGACTGGCCAATTGGAGTAAGAGCAGCCCCAGATGGAACACAGAAAGTTACAACTTGGGATTGTTGATAGGGAAGTAGACATAACAGCATAAAATATAGATATCTAGTCAGATCTAGTGTTTTAAGGCTTATTATAAATATATATGGTTTATATCTTTTATCTGGGAACTGAGTGACTTAGGTGGGGTAGAAAACCCTGACAGACGAAATTTCACTACAACACATATAGTTAGGCTCTTCTCTGTCTAGAATCATAACTTAAGACAACCCATTTATTTTAATCCACATTCTGCCAGGTGGCTGATTACCTATGCTCAGGTATTATGTGTTTGTCTCCAATTTCCTGCCTAAGCCATAAGTCATAGGCCATAGGCTTTTAAATTGACAAGTGATGCTTTCATACAACCCACAAGACGGTCTCTCTATGGTCATCCTTCAGGATTTGCCTCCATCATACAACTTAATTTGTTGCAGCTGAATAGACACCTAGTAGGGGACATCCTCAGAGCTCACAGTCACCAGGTCCTTGTCTAAGACAAGGAGAGATTTAGAGCCAAACGGACAAATGGATGATTGCATCCCATTTTAGATAACTCTTCTACAGTTATGTGGTCCCTGACATAATTTTTGATTATGTGGAGAAAATTGTTACTTAGAACTCTTCAGTTGGATGTATTCTGCATTTTGAGTTACCAATTAGGGAAGCCACATATCTTATAACAGTTTGTTAAGCTGGAGGTAAACTTGACACTTTCTAGTAGAAACACCTTAAAATGACTTTCCAAAGGAAGTTTTGACTGGAGGTTAAAATACCTAAATACAACTGTAAAATAATATTACCCATCAACGTATATTTTTAAAGATTTATCTAATTTCCATTTATGTATATTACATGTGTATCTGTGCTGGAATATTGCACACAAAGGCAGGTAGGTGACTCTGGAGGCCAGTAAGGCAGAAGAGGGCATCGGTCCTCTGGAGCTGTAGTTACAGGCACTTGTGAGCCTCCTGACATGGATGCCAGGAACCAAATTCTGGTCCTTTGCAGCAGCAGGACCCGTTCAATCTTAAAGTTGCCTCTCCCACTCACCACCATCAACACATATTTTGAACATAAGTAAGATGTAAAGTGATACATGAACTATTAAGTTTTTTTAAAAAAAATAATGATCTATGTTTCACACTTATATTGTTATTTATTCCCACATATAATAGAAAATTATAGACCAAAGCCTGAATATCAAAGTCTAGATCACAGTTATGTATGGGATATATATAGAAACAAGAGCATGCCCTGAGAAGCATTCTCCATACTGACAAGTATTAGAATACTTAATGTGTACACAGATCATGATTGCTAAAATATGAAAGGCCTTACATAAAAGGCATAAAGTGTCAGTAAAAGTTTTGCTTCCCAATCATTTTAACACTATAACCTTTACAGGAAGCTAACAATTATCCTAAAATTAGTGGAAATATCTTAATTTTTCTGCACTGAAATTTTCAGCCTTATGAGGTTGGAGCTGGAAACATTCCAAATGCCCATCAGCAATAGTACAAAGGAGTTATGTGCACAAAGAGAAAAGTGTGCATCAATTATAATAAATGCATTCAATATGCAGCTAACTTTTGGGTACAACACATATTACTCATTAAGAAAAAAAATCAGACTCAAAAGAATAATGGGTACCAAATCTATAACACTCAACATGAGTTGATTTTTCAGAAGTTCAAGCTTCCAAGTCACATGTGATATTATAATTTAATGTAGATATTGGTGACATTACAAATGGTCCATGAGTCCTTTGTTCCTTGAATAGCCAGTCAACATCTTCTTTATTGTTGGCAATCCTAAAATAAGAAAATTATGGGAGATGCTTGAATCCAGATATTTATATCTCTAAGATATGAGAGGGTAAGACTTCAC
This sequence comes from Montemys delectorum, assembly GCA_019843815.1. Lineage (NCBI taxonomy): Eukaryota > Metazoa > Chordata > Mammalia > Rodentia > Muridae > Montemys > Montemys delectorum. The sequence goes on along the minus strand of JADRCD010173711.1, from coordinate 29,131 downwards.
CCTCCAGAAATATCAAAGTCAGAGACTGGTTCTGAGTTTTTAAATCCAGGATGTTGATACCTCAGGGCTATTGTCCATCGGCTCTCAAACTGAAAGCTTATGGCTCTAGGCCTTGATAAGTAGGGGCTTACAGCTCTAGGCCTACACAGATAGAGGCTTTATAAACCTAGGTACTTAAACAAGTGGACTTTGAATGTCAGTGGTAGTACTGTCATAACCTTTAGGTTTCATAGCCATCAGCTTCTACCCTTGGTGACAAACTCCTCCAATAACAACAGTCAGTAGTTGTGACACTAAGTTTTTAGTCTTGCCTTCCTCCGCCTCAGCTTTTTGCAGCCTTTGACAGTCTGCTCTTACCTCTCTTATTGCCTGTGATCTTTGCAAATTTCCAGTTTCTGTACTCAACTCTCACTATCTTTCCTTTCTCTCTCCTTTGTTGGCTTCACAGACTATACCTCTGGTCACCCTTGGAAGCTTCAATGATTATCTCCTGTAGGCTGAGTGAACTGCAAGCTTACAGACTAGAATTTTGTGGGCTCTTGACTTTGGGAGCAGCTCGGTCATCCACATTATCCCTGTTGTGGCTAGGCACATGCATCTGGAGGCCCAAGGTTATGTGTGTTCTTAGTATGACTAGCCTACTCCTTCTACCTGCAGTAGGCCCCATGTAAGCAATACTCAGTAGATGATTTTATTTGAGGGCTCTGTTGTAGCCTAAGGCATGAAGAGGAATGAGGCATGTAATGGGAACCTGATCGCATTACACTCATGGATGAGAAAAGCAACCTGCTTATATAGCCAGATAAGGAGGCTGGTGGTATAGTCTCCAATGTCATAGTCACTATCCTTTGTTGAATCACTGAGAGAAAGGTTAGACTTTTATTCTTTTGAGATAGCTGCAATCTGTGGAAGAACATCTGAAGTCAGTGTAGATGGAGTGAGTCTTCTAGAAGTTATTGAGTCTTGTTATGGGTGGGAGATCCTGGGCTTATGCAGACTGTCTCAGCTGTGATTGAAGCAAGACCATCTGAAACAACAGATGAGGCTTTAGGTGCAGTCGTGGTCTCTGCTGCCTGAGGTCTTCTCATTGTGTTCATGACACGGACAAAGCTGCTCTTAGAAAAGCCCATGGAATCAACAAAGAATAGATGTTTGGATGGCAGCTCTGGCTCAAGGCAGCAGGATGTGATAGGGAGTTCTAGGGGCTACCAGCCAAGAAGCCAAGCAACACTCTCCATTTAGTCAAGGAAAAGTAAAAAAGAGGGTTTATAGCCGTGACTTGGCATTTTCATCAGTGAATCACAACACCTGCTTTTCTCAGCCTTTACCTTTAATATCCGTATAAAGGTTCAGCTCTTCCTATTCATCAGTTGTATCTATAACTCTGTTTTCTTAAATCCTACCAAACCATAAACTGTATATCACCTGCTTACACAGCATCTTTCAGTATTGCCTTTGTGTTATTATATTTTTGAGATTCCACTACAAATTACATCTCTTGCTTCCCTTTCCTCCTTCCAAACCTTCCTACACACCTTTTCTACTCTACTTCAAATTCATGGCCTCTTTTAAACTAATTATTATTGTATGCATATGTGTCTCCCATAAATACACTCCTAAATATAACTTGCTCGGTCTCTATAGTGTTACTTGAATATATGTCTTTCAGGGCTGACCATTTGGCATCGAACAACCAATTGCTATGCTTTCCCCCAGGAAAGACCACCTGGTCCTGCTCTGAGCTGTCCTCAAACGCTTATAGTTCTCTGTGTAGGGTTGAGGCCTCGTGGGATTTTTCCCATTCACTTTGCCATTTTCGTTGAGGTCATCCCCGTTCAGCTCATGTATGGATGGTCATGTTGGTGAGACTTTATGGGTATAGTTTCTATAGTGAAGTCATGGTAGTTGAAGGAGAATCTACAGCCACTAATTTACTAAGCCGGCATAATCCCTCATAATAATCTATGAATATCTGTCCTTATTCCTATATGTTAAGTACAGCCTTCCTTTCTTTTCAGTATGTATATTAAAAAGCAGTGTAGTTTTGAACAAATTAATGACAGACAGGTCATTCAAATGCTCCCTCAATGTTTTCTGTAGCCACTGGCCACTGGCAACTACTAGGGGCCTGGTTTCAGATACGTTGCCTTGTATTAGGAGTGGACTGGCATAGGTTAAAACCTCTAATTCAAAAAATCGAATGTGTGTCTGTGAAGCCACACAAGCCTCTCTGTTCACATAAAGTATATGTTTAATCTGTTAAAAAAATATATAAACAGATCTTTCCATTAGGGCTGGTTCCATAACTGGTGTGTGTGTGTGTGTGTGTGTGTGTGTGTGTGTGTGTGTATGTGTGCATGTGTGAAGGGGTATTATGCATGTAACAACAATTAATGAAAAAAATAGGCTATGAATTTGAAAGAGAGCAAGGAGGGGCATATGGTAGGACTTGGGGTAAGAAAGAGTGGGGGTAAATGATGGAGTTATATTGTAACCTCAAAAATAAAAGAAATTAATTTAAATAAAAGAAATTAATTTTAAAAATATATGAATGGACTTTTGTTCTCACCAATCACTTCATTTATCAATGAATGACGCCAAGAACTATTGCTTGTTTCTGAGTTGAAACTGCATTATTTTTCAGAAGCAGAATTCTATTATTTCAATAGTATTTTAACGAATACTTGATGTCATGGAAATATGAGCTTGACATTTTCTTAAAAAACAAAGTCATTTTTTTTCTTTTAGTAAACTATTCAGATTCTGTTTTGAACAGATATACTTTTAAGAATAGCCAAGAGGGTATAATCAAGTTTCTTAACTTTGTTCAATAGAAGTCACCTAATTTTACACATGGATTTTACACATGCCACTCTCATTAAGAAAACTTCAGCTGTCCAACATGAAGCTGGCCAAGCTTGTATAGAGTATTTCATGTGTTAACACATACAAATATCAAAATGAATGAACCGCTTTTTATATTCATCCTTGTAATTTTTGAAAGTGAGCATTATGTTAGTCTTCCACTTCTTCGACATTATTTCTGATTTTGCAAATATCTGAAATGACACTAATGTAAACATAAAAAAATAAAATATTCTCAATATATGGTGCTGGAGAGATGGATCAGAAATTGAGAGATCTTGCAATGTCTGTGGGACTCATGGTACAATTACATAGGCAGGTAAAATACACATACACATACAATTAAATAAATTAAAATTAAAATATGTACCATACATGTAAGCAATAACAATTTGTGCAAAAAGAAGCCATGAATGTGCAAGAAAGCAGGAAGGGGCCTGTGGGTGGGCTTGAAGGGAGAAATGTTCTCATTATATTATAATGTCCAAAAGAAGAAAAAATCATTTGAAATTTCAAAGGCAAAGGGCCTTTTTTTTTTTTCTTGATGATAGGTAATATGATATCAATTCTGGGAAACTATGTTATTCATGGACAATGTAAAATTCACATGGGATTATTTTCAACTCAGCTCAGCCCTTCTTGGCCATTTTCTATGTCTTCCAGACACCCCTACTTGCCACTTCATTGTAGGGTTTCAAGTACAGGTCTTCCATTAAGCTTTGGTGGCAGATGCTTAAAACATCACTCAGGCCCTTCACTCTTCCTCACTCACGATGCCCAGCTCCCACCAGGCGCCACTCTTTCTCTTTTCTGCAAGTTTCTGAGAGTATGAGACTCTTCAGATCCCTGAGCACTGTCTAAGATGTGATTTAAAATAGGCAGAAAATTTAAACAACCAAATTGTATCCATATTTTAATTTCATTGAATGGACATATTTCTTAAAGACCAATTTGTTGATTTTTTATTGTTTATTTTATTGTTTATTTAGAATTTTTCAAATTTCTAAATGATAGTTTTAAACATTAAGGTTTTGATACTACGTGGGGTTTACGGTGTGTTGTAGTTATTATTTACTATAAACTTGACAAAGGATAGACTTACCTGAAAAAAGAGTCTCCGTTGACTAATGTTTTTTATAGGGTATGTCTGTGGACATTCCTATGACGGATTGCCTTGATTGTGTTAATTGATGTAGGAGGGAACCAGATGATTTGGGCTTGTACGTTTTCCCGGGCTTCAGTTCCCTAAGAAAGCTAGCTAAGAAGGATCCTATGAACAAAACAGCTAATGACCTAGTTTGTAGACAGAATCTTCTATGGTCTCTGCTCTATCCTCTTGAATGTGGGGGAGTTCCCTGCTTGGTGGTAATGATGTGCTGCAGCGCGTGTAGTTTCTACTACCCCTCTTTAAGTTCCTGGCAGATCTCATTGCCAGCTCTAGTTCCCTTGAATCCTTGAATGAAAGACATACACACACACACACACACACAAATACACACACACACACACACACACAAATACACACACACACACACACACACACACACACACAAATACACACACACACACATTAACTCATTTTTAAGTTCCCGGCAGATTCATTGCCAGTTCTCTTGAATGAAACACACACACACACACACACACACACACACACACACACACACACACAAACTCATTTTTAACCTGCCTTCCATCTCAGTGGCTGGGCCCTTCTAAGCCTCCCAGCACTAGCTAACATGCTCTTCCCTGGATCCCTTGCTCATCACTCTAAATCTGCCCTCACCTTACTTGCCTGGTTACTTTCTCCTTGCTCAGCATCCTAAATCTGCCCTCATTTATTCTTCTAATCTCCCACCTGCTAACTCAGGACCAACCGGGGAAGTGGCCAAAGGCCACTCCTCCCGAGATCTCATATGGCTGGTGGCTCTATCTTCCTCCAAAGCTTGCTGAATACCTTTCCTCCTGCCGCATCTCCTAGCCTCCCTGAGGGAGCCTGGAAGTCCCGCCTCTTTTCCTCAGCCATTGGCTGCTGTTATCTTTATTGATTGATTAAGAGCCAATTGGGGAACAGGACCTTCAGTGTTCTTGTTCAAGTGCAGATATCTGATCAAAGCCTCAGAATCACTCCTACAACAAGTTGTCCTGCCTCTAGTTTTCCTGCCTAGAGATACTCTACAGATTTCTTTCATGATGGACTGTGGCCTGAAAATATGGGCTGAAATAAGCCCTTTACCCCAAAACTGCTCTTGGTCAGAGGGTTTTATTACATCAACACAAAGAAAATAAGAGCATTATGCTTCGTCTCAATCATTTTCCATTGAATTACTGCCTCTGTGTATCACCCTGTGATTCCAAAATGTCATGAGGCCCCATACCTGTCTACCTGTGCCACCTCTCTTCCCTTTCCTGTTTCCTGGATGTATACGAATTGTGACCACCCCACGACGATCCCTGTCAGACTTGCTCCCCTCTTCTCTCTGCGTTCTTTGTCCTAAAATCCCCATAATTTCATGTTTTTGTTTTTGTTTTTGTTTTTTTGTTTTTTTTTTTTTTTTTGTGCTGCCTTCATGGATTCTTACCTAGACTTTCCATAAGTATAATTTTTTTCACCAAACATGTGTAATGATAGACAGAAGTTTGTTTTTGTTTTTTTTTTCTGTAAAATTTCACAGTAAGATAACCACTGACCCTGCCACGTACAGGCATTAATGTACTTGTAATAGCTATTCTTGGTTGTTGACTTGACTATATCTGGAATGAGCTACAATGCAGAAAAGCGGGGCACACCTGTGATCCAGATCTTGAGGCAGGAAAACATGCCTCTGAACTGGATCTTGGGACTGGAATTTAATGCCTGCAGTTAATCCAGATCTTGAGGCACACCTTTAATTTGGACCGTAGCTTCTGCTGGAATCCTATATAAGAACACTGGAAGAAGGAAGGGTTCTTCGTCTGCTTGTACTTGCATGGCTAGGACATCCACTGGAGCCTACTTCAGGTTTCCTGGGTATACAAAAGACCAGCTGAAATATCCAGCCTCTTAGGACTGGGCAACCACTAGATTCTTGGACTTCCCATTCACAGCTAACCATTGTTAGGTTAGTTGGACTGTAATGTGTAAGTCATTCTAATAAATTATAGCATCTATCTATATATTATATATTTCATTAATTATTATATTAACATACTATCAATTCTATATATTTATGCATTTACTATATATTACATATAAACATGTTATAATTAAATAGATAATTAATATAAAATATATAATTATTATAATATATTATGATTATCTATTATATATTATCTATGTACATATTATATTATATATGTATGTTATACATATATGTCTAGTAATGCATAATATACATATACAATATGTATACATGTATATACATAATATATATGAGAAAGTCATTCTAGTTCTTTGACTCTAAAGAATTCTAATATAGTACTATATTGATGATTTCATTTTTTAATCCTTTCATTTTTAAAATTCATTTTGATTATGTGCATATGAGGAGTAGATGGGGGTGCACATACATGTATATGTTGCATCTACCCAAGAAGGCCAGAAGAAAGTGATAAATCTCCTAAACCTGGCAGTAGTTACAGGCAGTTGTGAGTTACCCAACTCACAACTCACAAGTTGTGATTTCTCCGCAAGAGCAGCAAGACTTCTTAACTGCTGAGTCATCCTTCTGGCAGACTTGCCTTTTGCTTCACTGTGACATCCAGAAATCATGATCCAGAAATTCACATTTTGCTATGCATGAAACAGCGAACTTTTATGGAGGGCTATTTATTTTATTAACTGTTAGAAATTTTGACTGGAATGATAAACAACTAAGTATAGAAAACATGAAATTTTAACACAAACATAAAAACCAATATTCTTACCATGTCCGGGCAAATTTAAAGCAGCATACAAGAGAGATGCAATGTTGAGATGGCCCAGCTGTTAAGAGCACTGGCAGCTCTTGCAGAGGACCTGGGTTCTCGTCCTACCACCCACGTGGTAGCTCAGAACTGCCTGTTACTGTTTCTCCAGGGGATCTAACACTTTCTTCTGGCCCACACAAGCACCAGACAATCGCACCTATATAGAGATCATACTCAAACAATAAAATTAAAATAAAAGTATTAACATAAATAATCAAAAAGTAACCTAAAGCTTGTGGGAAAGTATTAGGTTCATGGTTAAGTTTTCCTGTATTTTTGTTTGTTTGTTTTCCTTTCTTTTTTTTTTAATAACACCCTTGAAAACCTTGCTTCTACAGAGAGTTTGCTCTCATTTCAATGTGAGATCTTAGTTTTTAAAGCACCATGTACACTGATGCACACCAAATGAATGATACACTGTGCCGTTAATTCTGCAAAGCAAGAAAATCTTTTATTAAAGAGAGAAAACAACAACAACAGACATAACCACATACACATGAGCTGAACAAGACAGCATTAATAGACCTTCCAAAGAAGACAGGATCAAAGAACTACAGGAAGCTAGGGAATTATGAGATTGTGAAGAATAGCTTTCCCAGGGAAGTACACACCAATTTTTTATTCAGTGTCAAATGTCCAGCCCTGAAAGCATATATTATATGAGTGAGTGTGTTACATTTGATAATATATGTGTATGTATGCATGTTTGTATGTATGCATATATGTATATATACATATATGCATGTGACAACAATAGAAAGGGAATTTTGATTTTTAAAGAGATCAAGGAAGGATGTATGAGGTATTTGGAGAGATGAAAAGGAATGCAGAAATGTAATTATATTATAATCTCAAATGTAAAAATTTAAAGAAGAGAACAAAGGAGCCCTTAAAATATACATCCTCATGCTCTCTTCCCAGAGGTCGTAGGCTATATATAAAGAGATTTCTATAGCTAAAGTATCAACTTTGCCTGATCCAGTTCCTAGCTAGAAGACAGGTTTGAATTGTATTTGCTGGCTTGGATGGAGACCAATTTTCCTGGTTATGGGATTTGATGATTGAAAGAACCCCATTAACTACTTTAAAAATGATGATCATTTAGAGATTACCTTCAGCCACTTGTTATGAAAGAACAGTTTCTCAAAGCATCATGTCTATTTTCTTGGCTATTCAAGAAAATAAAATCCTTCCTGATTCTTCCAGGACCATTGGTTTTGGAAAACAAAAGTAACCTGTATGTTGCTCATATATCTTGTCTATTTCTATGTCTAGATAAGAAATATAGCAAAATGATAAATTACAATTAAAGTAGCATTGTTCATCTTAAAGACTCATTATATTTTCAAGAATAGATTTTATTTCTGCCTTTCTTGGCATCTTTTGATTCCCATGGAAGGAAACACAATTAAAATCTCTTCAGCTTTATCTCAGAAGAACAATCACTACTTTATCATAGTGCCTCCTTTATTGGTAAATAGTTGGTAAGATGACCTTGATGTTCATGTTTATTATTCTTTAGAATATAGCAGGAAAAACATTAGTACTTGTGAACTTCAAATTTGCTATGAAACCCTGCTTTCAGGATAATTTTAATTGTATAGTGTAATAAATAAGAATATGCCCCTTTTGTACCACAGGTAGCTACAGTCCTGTCTGGTCATCCATTGGCACTCTCCCTCTTATCCCCCCTCTGTGTGTGTGCTTATATGTATGAGTATGTGTATGTTCTTTCATTTTTTTATTTTTAGCTCAACGAATGCTAAGCTGTAATAATTTAATAACCTACTATAATGTTTAACATATTATCTATTATGATATATTTATTACATCATATATTATATTATATTTAAGCATTATTGATTCTCAGGCTTCAGGCTCTACTAAAAGGACAAACGTAAGTTAACAATCCACTGAATCGTTAATTACTCAAAATATATAACCACCGAGGTAAGGCTGTTGCTACTTTAAAGGAGATAGAATATTTTGCAGGAAGATTTACAATTAAGATCTACAACTTATTTGACATCCTGTCTGACTTATGTAATAGACTATAAGAATATACAGAAATATATGAAAGACTCTCACACTTAGATCTGTATAGATTGTACAGATGGAGAATTTAGTAGGAGTTTGTGAATAAGCAGCTGAGAAAACTAGATCGTCATCTTTACTTTGATCTTGGGCATTGTTGACAAGGAACCAGTTCTCTTCCACACTACAGCAATGCCTCTATATTTCTTACATAGTATTTAAGAAACAAAATATTCTGTCATAAATTAGTGGTACAAGGTTTAGTGTTGGGGGTCATTGATAGATCTCTACTTTGTGACGCTTGGAAATTCCTTTAGAGATGATAAAATGGCATCCTAACTTGGCAAAACCACACTTGTTAGCTGTGGATACCTTAGATTTCTTGTCATACAGGTCTGTAAGTTCCCATCATCTCAGGCATATGTAGCTATGAGTTCTAATCCCTGCACATACTCTACCTTTGTTTATATTATACATCAAAAGATGCTTGCCACTGAAGGTAACATAACAAAAATCTATGTTAAATGTATAGCATGCATAGTTAAACAATGGTAGTTGGTGTTGTGGAGAGACTAAAAACACAGCGTTGCTGATTTTGTGTCTTTTGAAGACTCCTAATGGTAACCCTAACCAAATCCCACCCATAACCCCAAAAAAGTAACTGTTCTTTAGCTCTAGTCCACGGTGGAAAGGCAAAAAGATGGGTGTTTGATATTAAAGTTGTTTTTGTTTTTGATTTTCTTTTACTACATAGTTTCTTTTACTATGTTGTACTGGCTAGCCTAATACTCGCAGAGATCTGCCTGCGTCCTATTTCTCTTTCCTGGGAATGCCCACACAGCCAAGTCTGAACATATAACTCCTAGTTGATTCCAGATTTGATTGCATTGAAATCAAAATTAACCTTCATAGTCACTTCAATGAAATTGATTATTATTTTTGAAGGAGTCGTTATTTTAACATACGGTCCTTGATGATCCTAAAAGGATCACATCTTAGAGGCTAATGTTACTTTCTGTAGCCGTCAGACTGTTAGTTTAAGGTATGCAGAACTTGAACACCAGGGTTGTCACATAAGATAAGTTTAAATCTGGCTTTCACTATACAGTACTGTTGTGTTCTTGGGGGAATTTTTTCTGCCCTTTTTGTCTACTTATGTCTTTTTATAGTGTTATTTATGATTTATTAAAGATGATAATATAAAATACATGAATATTAAATTAGTAATTCAATATCACAGGCATTTAACCACAGGCACTTAATTAAGAGTAAGAAGAAATACATTTGAACTTCATTTATTAATAAAATGAAAAAAGGCATAAAATTAAAATAACCTAAAAATTGATGAAATTTTTGGGATGTTAAAATATTAATGGAATTATTGATTTCTGGTAAAAATATGAAATGGTTGGTGGGAACATAAGATTGTGAAAACATTTTGGGAAAGAGTGAAGTCTCTCGGAGAGCTAGATGTGAAAGCCCTGTGTGACCTGATATTTTCCCGATGAGGACATTCTAGAGCCCTAGAAACTGGTATTCAAAAAGGTACTTTGACACAAATGTTCACAGCAGTATAATTCACTAAGCCTAATATTCATGATCTGGTGAGTACATAAACAAGATGCACTGTAGCTGAAGAACAGAATAGCATCCAGACAGAACAAGGAGAGATGACCAAATATACTTAAGCCAATGCAAATGATCCAAGAGGAGATGGAGCTAAGCAAAAGAAGCAAATATAGAGAAGTCTTACCATAGGAATCCAGTCATATAAAATGTCTCAAGTCAACCAATCCACAGAAAGAGAAGGTAGACTGGTATCTGCCAGGGATGTGGTAATGGGCACAGAATACTTTGAGAGAGAATTGGTTCTAGAGCTGGGTAAATGAAATGGAGGTTTCTGCTTTCTTCAGAGACTCGGTTGTGTCATGTGATATTTTTCTGGAAACTGTCTTATGAGAGGATGTTTTTTGCTGAAACAGACACGTGAGAGGATGCTTTGCTGATCACGGATAGGTGGTGTTTTTCTGGAAGCTGCCTGGAAATGGGGCAAGGGATGTTTTGCTGGAGCAGACGCTTGAAAGGACAGGTGATATTTAGAAAGGATATCGATGGATGCTTTAGCATTAGCTGACCATGGATGCTGCTTTAGCGTTGGTGTGCCTTGCCACTCTTTGCTAGTCTTCTCTGTCTTTGCTGACACTGGTCTTTGCTGGGGATGGATGCTGTGATATTAGCTCACCTTGTCTTCTTGGCTCATCAACCTTTGTCATGGCTTAGTAGAGAGAGATGCACCCAATGATTTCCTGCAATATTCCAGAGGCTCCCTTCTGCTTCCTCAGACTCTGGCTGAGTGGCAGAGCCTCGAAGTTTCTTCTGGATTGAACTGCTGTTGCTGACTCATGAGTGGCGTTTGTGAGTGAATCGAGAGACTAGTGCTGATTCCTGTGAACTGAAATGCTGCTGATCGATTGATAAGGAAGATGGGAATTGTACCAAAGGACTATTTCTAAACAGATCCACACACACACACTCCTCCTTGCCCTATTAACATTTCTTTTCCACTAATTCTAGTGGGTAGTAGGTTACAAGGGAGGTTAAAGTATTTAAGAACCCTCACTGAGTAGGTTTAAAGTAAAAATCTAAGCCAACAGGTAATGATTGTCCAAATCATAATGATTGTGAACATACTAAAAGTGACTGAATTTTAGATGTAGACAGGGTGACAGCTTAAGAATTATATCAAAATAAATGAAAATTAGTATGTAGAATTAAAGTGTCTTTTCCTTTGGGAAAGAGCGGGATTTGCTTGCTTTAAATAAAAAACATATAGCCAGGTGGTGGTGGTGCACGCCTTTAATCACAGCACTTGGGAAGCAGAGGCAGGCGGATTTCTGAGTTCAAGGCAAGCCTGGTCTACAGAGTGAGTTCCAGGACACCCAGGACTACACAGAGAAACCTTGTCTCGAAAAAGCCAAATATATATATATGCAAATTTCAAAATGATGCTTTTATATTTTTTTTACACAGGTCCTGTTTCTGTAAAACATAGTTAATTATATCTTTGTATTAAACATCAATTTGGCTGGAGAGACAGCCCATCATTGAGAAGCACCTGCTATTCTTAAAAGGGATCCGTGTTTGGTTCCTAGCTCACACACTACAAAGCTTCCCACCACCTGTAACTCCAGCTTCAGGAGGGTGATGTTCTTTCTGGCTTCCTTGTATCCTTGTGGTCACATGGTACACACATACCCTCAAACACGAACACACACACAATGAAATAAAAACATAGGAATTGTTCCAGGCCCTATGTGCTCTGATGGGCAATATAATGATTGAGTAGTAAACATGTTTTGTTGATCTGATTGGTCACTTAAAGGGAACTGACTTATTCTGTATCTTCTTTACCTTTTTCATCCCATGCAGATACACACACAAACAGTTCTATCGTTTTGATACAGTTTAGGTACTTTCTTAGTTTCGTGACTCAATCAAGTATGACAGGAACTTCTAGAGTAACCTGTTAACATGTTTTCGATTGCTTAGTATCATTAAAATGCATGAACAACATAAAACTGAAAGCAATAAAATATTTTTAATATATATATGTATATCACATATACATATATATATTAAATATATATATCACATATACACGCACATATAGTTTTTTGAGGCAGGGTTTCTCTGTGTAGCCCTGGCTGTTATAGAACTCACTTACTTTGTAGACCAGGCTTTTCTAGAACTCACTTTGTACGCTAGCCTGGCCTAGAATTCACAGATGAAAAATCAGCTTTTCTAAGTCTCCCAAGTGCTGGGATTAACAGGCACGTGTCACCATTCTGGGCAGAAATATTTTTTTAATATGTGATTAATTTATTATTGCCACAATATTTGTATAAAAATCTAGTATGTTCGCAACTGATGTCTATTCACTTAAATCGAAAATACAAACATATGTTTCAATGTGGAAATCTAAGCCCAGGATTTACTTTGGCAATGATAGAAAAGTGGTAAAAATTATTTCCTGGTCATACAAATGTCTGTTCTAAGAGTTCAGATAAATTTTACTGAAGTACATTTCCCAGACTCGAGCAATAAGCCCTGGTGCCTGATTTTTTTCTTAGTTTCATCTAATGAAGTGTCTCTCTGGTTTTTAAATACTAAAGATCTTCAAATTATAGCTTACAACTTACTTCTTACACTTTTCCCATTAAGTATGTGAACTTGTGTCTGCATGATATCTATAAGGATAGTGAAAGAAATCTCTTTGTATTAGAATAAATAGGTTTGCAATTTTTCAAATGAACAAGAGCTATAGTTTAAATGAGCATACATAGGAACCTAGAAAAACAAAAAAGTGACTCACGATGTTTCAGTATGAAGATCATGGCTGAGAGTCAGCCAACTGGTTAGAAGTTTAGCCTTTTTTGGACATCAGATGTTTTCCTGTTAGCAGGGACATTAGCAACTGAAGCTCTTAGAATACCAGGTGTGAGCTTGATCTCTTGAATGCCCCAGTATTAACCTTGTGTTGTCTTTGTTGAGTTGGGAGGCCTGGGTTCTTCACTGTAATAACAATGATGATGGCTACTGCTGATCCAAACGTCATAGATGTTTAATTTGAAGTATCTAGAAACATGAAATTACCAGGTTATTCTAGAAGTTTCTGTTACAATTTTATGATACACAAAATGAAGAAAAAATGTTGTGTGTGTCAGAGAGAAAACAGACAGCAATAGAGATGGAGGGAGAAGAAGAAGATGAGAAAGGAAGAGGGGGGAGAACTTTCTAGTGCACTGCTCAGTGCTTCATAAATTACTCATGAAGGAAATACCTGACTCTTTTCTGCAATGCTACTTAATCTGTTAGCTTAGCTATATCCTGCATAAGATTGATAACTATTGTCAAAGAAATATAATCTGAATATAAATAAAGAGTAATGTAAAGAGCATGTTCTGGTTATCTTTTTGTGATATTGAAATTTAATGACAATGAAGCAAATATATTTAAACCAAATTTGAAATCTACTTAAAATTTAGCATTGGAGTTGCTTCACCATAAGCAAGCAAGTGAAACAAATATTCTGAAATCAATATTTAAAGACAATCCCCAACCACTAGAAACATTGAAAACTTTACATTTGGAATACTGGGAAACATTCCTAAATGAAATATATCCTACATATACTATATATCCTATATATACAGAGCTAGATAATAGAAAAAAGCACTCCATGGATCTCCAGGGAAAAAATGCATCTATCTATCTATCTATCTATCTATCTATCTATCTATCTATCTATCTATCACCCCATATTTAATTAAAAAGCACCTTTCCCAGGATTTTAGTCACTTACATATACTATTTTCAAAAATAGAGAGTCACCTATGTAAGTTGACATTGAAGTCAGTTGTTATTCACTGTCATTGTCAAGAATAATGACCAGTATATGTATTTTCTATCTTCCACACTGCGAGAGTTCATACATCTACACAATATGGAGTTTTCTCAGCATCTCATTTGCATCTATAATCTTGAGAACCACACAGCTGTCTGCTTCATCTTGAAGCAAGTAACCAGATCCCTAATGGAAAGCCAGTGTTAAATTACTATTCTCTGCAACAGTTCCAGGGACACAGAATGTCACAAAATGATCAAAATTAGATGATGAAGAAACTTGCTAATTAGGATATTCAAACATAAAAATATTTTAAGATGATTTAGCATGAACACACTCATTTTGTTTATAACACCTTTTGTTTCTATGTAAATAAACATCATGGACAAATAAGAAGATGGAACCAAGGATCACTGACTCATTCTGAAGTCTTTGTGAGTCTTGCTTTAATATTAACACAAAGTTGACCAAATATACCACAGATAATTAGTATTTTCAACTTGCCTTCCAAGCCATATTTGATAAAAGATAATCACTTGAGAGGGGAAAGAGGTTTTATTTCTCTTCTCAAGGACGGTAGTGTGTGATGGGGAAGCAGAACTGAAATATTAAAGATAGTAGATATCATTTCAGGAGCATGCTCTTTCTAAAGGAGAATACCTCCAAAGATCACCACAAACCATGAATAGGAAAATCATTATTTTAAGCCCTGGTACATAACAAAGAAAAGTGGATGAATCCTAGTCCTTTATCTGACATCCTACCTCTAACTCACTATGAAGTTTTAATATTAACTTAGACTTCAGGTACATATACTGGTGGGTTTTTTTTAAAGGGCTTATTCATAATAATATTAGCGAGCATGCTTTGCAAGTCCCACAGATACTATCTCCTCCATTTTTAGTTGCTCACACACTTATTCTCCTGTGATTTTATTTTAGGTCCATCTTCTATTATAATTCCCAGTATTTATCCAACTCCCAGGTCATTAATCTTCTCTTCTGCTCATCTTTCTCTGTCTTTTGTGGCCATCTTTCTTTGTATTCTCAGATTGTATCCAGCAGAACCATACTCCTGTTATTCAACAACAAGCAAAAGTGTGAGTTTGAGTTCTGGAAAGAAGTGTTGCCTTCCACAATCTGCCATTGCCTGGCACATATTCCATTTTTATATTTCAAGAGCAAACTTTGGGGCTATGTGTGACTTATATAACATGTGGTTATGGGCTGCACAAAGTAAGACAAGTCTCATCGGCTAATTAATGTCTGTCATGTCATCTGTTTAGTGGCAAGAACAGCAAAAGGCTGCACTTATTCTTTAGTTTTGTCACTAGTGTCCCTCTCTGTGAATACTGCACAGTTTATTAGCTATGTGGATATATGTGTACAGGTACATGTGTGTGCGCCTGTGCGTTTTATGGATAGAGGCCAACAGTTGGTGGTCAGCGTTCCTATTTACTGACAGGTATTTCTTGAGATGGGAGTCTCAGAGTCAACTAGAGTTCCTCAATTGCTAAGGCTGCCTAGCCTGCATGTTCCAGGGATTCATCTCTCTCCTGTAATCAGCACTGGGGTAGCCACTTCATACCATCATGTATTTTACAATGGGTATTGGCTTCCAAACTCATGCCCTCGATTGTGGCGTTCGAATGAGAATGGCCCCCATAGGCTCATATGATTGAACACTTGGGCCCCAGTTGGTGGAACTGTTTGGGAAGCATCAGAAGGTGTGGCCTTGTTGGAAGAAGTATATCACTGGGGGTCAGGCTTGGAGATTTAAGAAACCCTTGGCAATCCCAGTTAGCTCTCTGCCTCTTGCTTGTGGATCAAGAGGTAGGCTATCAATCACTGCTTCAGCACTAAGCCAGGATGCCTGGTGCAGTGCTTCCTACCATGATGTTCATAGACTCTACTCTGCAACAATGAAAACCAAATTAAGCATTTTTCCTTATGAGCTGCTTGGTCATGGTGTTTTGTCACAGAAGTAGAAAAGTAACTTATATAGCAAATACATTACCAATTAATTCATCTCTCCAGACTTTATCCGTTTGTTTAAACAAGAATTTATATTCTAGAAAAAGGTAGCGTTGTTATTGGAGAAATGCTAAAATGAATGCCTGTACAATCACATAATTGACAATTCTATTTCCAAAGCTACACATAGAGCTTTGGAGCTATTTATGACCTCTGTTTTCAGGACTAAGTAAAGATTTGAGATTTCAAGTCCCTTTGGTGTCTTGATGTTTAAAAATCTGTTTATAGAACAACTTGGTCATATCATGATGATGTGGGTAGAGTGAATCTCAGCACACCATATCTGGGCATACACAATTCTAAAGAAACAGCAGTTGGTGCTGTTTATCAGAGCACGTAATGATTAGTTGCTTGAAAATAATTGCCTGTAAAGGGGCCAAGAAATTTATATACATGGCCTACAGTTCATTCTAACTTTTTTAAAGATCTATTTATTTATTTTATGTATATGGGTACATTGTAGCTGTATATATTGTTGTGAGCTATCATGTGGTTGCTGGGAATTGAACTCAGAACCTCTGCTCACAAGTACACTGTAGCTGTCTTCAGGCACACCAGAAGAGGGCATCAGATCTTAGTATAGATGATTGTGTGCCACCATGTGGTTGCTGGGATTTGAACTCAGGACCTTCGGAAGAGCAGTCAGTGCTCTTAACCACTGAGCCATTCTAAATTTTTAAAGGAAGTGATTAAAGGTCTATTTTATGTTTCGTGTCTGCTACTTCACTCTGAAGGGAACTTTCGTAGTTGATGAGTCCTGAGATGGGAAACAGGGAAATGTTAACTGGCCTTTTTTGAAAGAGAGAAATGTTATTATATTCATTACAAAAACAGAGTAGAGACACAAACTAAGTTATTACTATCGATACGCTGAGATAAGAGCGTATGATTCCACTGTATGATTCCACTGGTATAAGATGAGGTATCTTTAAATACGATGTTCATAGGTACAGAGAAGAGAGCAGTAGTTGTCAGCACTCGGGGGAGGAGCAAATAGAATTGGATTGATGGATACTAGCAAGTTCAGCACGAATCATCTGCATTGTGTAAAAGCAATTTTCTTCCCTACCAATTCTGAGGTGCTCATGAAATTACATCTGAATTTTATAAAATTATTTTTTTCCAGAATCTATTGAGAAGATGGTGGGATTTCAATCCTGCCTCACATTAGTTTGGTGGTAGACACAGCAGATAAATTTTATTTTTGAATAGATCCTTATATCCTAAGGACAAACCTTACTTCTCATGGTATGTAATTATTTTGCTATGGCCATGTGCTGTTTGTGAGCATTGTGCAGGGGATTTTTGGGTCGGTCAGGAACATTATTTTGTAGTGTTTTTCTTATGGTGACAGGTACTGGATTGGTGCTCAGCTCACAAAATGAGCTTAGAGTTTCTCTGTCCTTTGCTACATTTTTGAGAGTATGAGAGAAATGGCTAATAATTTTTCCCTAAACATTTGGTAGAATTCACCTACAAAGTAACATAGTTCTGAGATTTCCTTTAATGAGTTTTGTTATTTTTCAAGTTGAGTTTGCCTGCTCAGTTTTTATAGTTCTTGTTTTTATTATGATAAACTATGCATTTTAGAAAAATTCCTGTTGAAATTTTGAATTTATCCAGTTTGTTGATGTGTGATCCTTGTACTGGGGACTTTTCTGTGGCTATGAAAAAGCACCATGACTAAGACAACTTCTAGAAGAAAGATTCATTTAGGCTTACAGTCCAGAGGGTCAAGAGTCCATCAGGGAAGGAACTGTGGCACACAGAGCAGGAAGCCGAGAGCTCACACCAAAGTACAACACAGAGCAAAGAACAAACTGCAACTGGTATTATTAGGCTTTTAATCTCTAAGTCTGGCCCCCCTCCATCACATAGTCCCCCCAGCAATATTATTCTGCCTAAAGCTTTGCAAGCCATGTTACCAACTGAGGACCAGTTGCTCAAAAGTCAGAGAGTATGATGGGCATTTCTCATTTAAACCATCAAAACCCTTTGATGATAATTTTACCTCTGGGGATTAGCTGTAGTGTCTCCTGGCATTTCTAGTTTGTTGTTACTATTATTTTCTTTTCTTAATCTCAGTATATGTTTGCTGACTATACTAATTTTATTGTCTTTAATGTTCAAGGAACATCCCTGAGATTCTGAAACAAATATATTCTGACCAATTTTATTTTCTTTAATAATCAAGAAAAATGTATGAGATTCTGAATCCATTAGCCACACACTAGTTGAAATCTGATCACTTAGATCAAGAAGAAATCTGAAACAATCATGAAAATATATAAGCTGATATTTATGCTAATTATCAATCATTTGACATTTATATGGCTAAAATAAGACAAAGCAGATAAACCTACCCCAAGCATTCTCATTCTATAGCTTTCATTTCATGTTTGAAAACAATAAATATTAGCAACCCTGTCTCTTAATTTGAATAACAAAAGAAAGATTTTTTTAAAAATTCTTTTAAAATCATCTTTGAGAAGATGGTTCTTTCTTTGAAGTATAACATCTTTTAATTTTGGTTTCTCAGTGTTTATCATGAACTGAGAGCTTACATTGGTTTTCTTTTTATAAAAAAAAAATGAAAAGCTCTATTTTCAGCATAAGCAAGATGGAGTGGACAGTCTCTCATTTCATCCTAAGTTTTTCAGGAGGCCCTTGTTTTACATAAATTTCCAACCATTTCAAAAGCTCTTTGTGTGTGTGTGTGTGTGTGTGTGTGTGTGTGTTTCACCATTTCTGACAGTTTTACCTCTTTCTTCTCCCATGATTTCTTTTTGGCTATCAGCTGTTGCAGGAGAGACACCAGGGTCAGTATGCATTTCTGCTTTGGGTTGGAAATTTTATGCATTTCAAATTGAGCTTCATTCACTTAGCTAACTTCACTAAGGCTACTTCTTTCCTTTGAACATTTGACAAGATTCTTAACAACCCTTTCCCTTTCTCCTCATATTTGTTGAGTTTCCTAGTGCATGTCTTTTTTTCCCCCTAGAATAACTAGTAGATTTAGCACAGGCATGCATTTTATATTTTCTATGGTGTTAACTTTAAGCCCAGAAATATTAGCAGATTTCCTCTTTTTATCTTGCATACCTTTGCTGCTTCTATTATCCAATCTTGTTACTTTTAAGAATTGTCTTATTTCTTTTGGGACCTCTGCAATCTGTTGCAAGCTAGAAATTTCCATCGCTAGATCAATAAATTCATTAGACAAAATTGCCAGCAGCTACATTATTTAAAAGTCCATGTGACAAATGTTACCTACTATTGTGTAGCAAGGATCCTAAATTTTATCATCTCCTACTTTCTTGCTTTTATGATGTCACCCATAATGTCCTCTACCACGATTTTGTGCCTGCTCTCCTCAGGGGCCTTCCCGGTTGTCTCTGCTATCTCCCCCAAGTCATCACCAAGGTCTGTGTATGTAATTATTCATCAGGGCTGGAGATGGCTCAGTGAGTAAATGCTTACTGTTCAAGCATGAGTCCTAAGGTTTTTTAGTCAGAATTTTTAGTATAATAAATCATCAACAAACTGGATGCCTTAAAACAAAACAAGACAGAAGGTGGGAGCGAATAGACTGTGGTCCAGGACTTCTCTTTTCCAGTAGTTCCAAAGCTTTTTCTGATTGCCTGTCTCTGTGTGCTTGCCTGGGCTTCCTCATAGTAGGACAGCCCCAAGGAAGGAGAAAAGCTTGTATAGCAGTGGGCTCCTCTTATAGAGAACTAAAACCGTGCCTTACTCTAGCTGCACAAGTCACAAATAATGTGTGACGTGTCTCATTCTGTAAAGATTGTGGTCATTACAAATTCCATCCACCTGCAGTTTGACCCAAAAATCCAACTCTCAATTGGCAGAACATCGAGATTCTGTTGTAAGACTATTCATAATGGGAATATATTTTTTAAAGACATCTTTGGAAAAAAAATATTCTGCTAAAAAAAAAAATCTTCTCCAAACTGTAGGAATAGTTTTGTTTGAGTCACGCATTTCCAAGGAGAGAGGATTTAGAAGTGTTTAACGCACCTGCATGTGGGTTACCTGGGCTCACAAGCGTCATCATCTGAAAGGACTGGTAGTTCCACGAGAAAAGGAAGGGGATGCAAAAGGCTTACTTTTGACAAAGCATTTCTCTAGCATCAGTGGGGCTCTGAGATTAGTCACCGAATACCCCTGCCCTCACCCCCACACAGACGGGGGTGGGGGTTTGGAAGAAGGGGGAGGGAAAAAGGCAGAGACAGAGAGACAGAGAGAGACTGAGAGAGATAGTCTTTCCTTTGAAAAACACTTATTTATCTTGACATGGTAGCACATGACTTTAATCCCTGCACTTAGGAGGCAGAGGCTGGTAGGTCTCTGTGAGTTGGAAATCAGCCTAATCCAGGACAGCCAGGAGGACATAAAGAAACCCTGCCTCAAAAAACCAAACCAAACCAAACCAAACCAAACCAAACCAAACCAAACCAATCCAAAGATTTCCTAAGTGTCTACTTCCAGCTGGATATTAATAAATTATTACTTGATGGAAAATCATTGATCTTGATTGAAGTAGAGGACAGGTTTATAAAAATGCAAGAACCCTTCAGTTTTCCAGGCTTAAATATAGTAATAACATTAAGAAAAGGTGTTGCTCCCAGGATTATGTTCCTTATCTTTAAATATTTCATCTGTTTGAAAGTCAAAACAACCATGTGTTATCCATTCTACTAGAACTCTTTATCCTTAACTAAAAATCCACTTTCAAAAAAGTCAAATAACCCCCTCTTTACAGCCCTTTTGTCTGTTTCTCCCTCTGGTTAGTCAGGATGATTGAGCACCATGCTGGACTGGAGGGAGGGAAGCTTAGCCCTCCAAAAGGAGGACTGCAGACAGCACCTTCATTGGCTGTGGGGAGTACATGGGCTGGCAAAGAACACATAAGCAGGAACAGCTTCAGCGAACTGGTTCAGTTCATTTGGGGGAGGTTACACAGGCTACTTAAACCTTTGTGGGATGAGCAAGGGCTAAGGGGGCTAGTGTACATCATTGGCCCAGGCTAGAAAGATGGAGGTGCCTCATTTGTCTGAGAAGAACTCCAGGTGCTGCTGGACATGCTGGCTAGGCTTTTCAACCACCTCTGGACAGACAAAGGTAGAGAGACACAGGATTACATGGTCTGGTGTATACAGGGTGCTCTTCCAGGATATGCAGGCCAGCTGCAGCGGTGGAGTGATCCTATTCCTGCCAATCTCAGAAGAGATTTCTGAGGTTTGGACACACCGAAGCCCCACTCTTGCTCCAGGCCTGCTCCTTCCAGTCCCAGAGTTCCCTGGCCCCAGATTTCTTGTCAGTGAAATACAACTGACAATCAGCACAGGGACCAGTGATGACAGAGGTTTTTCTTCCATTGTGTGTGTGTGTGTGTGTGTGTGTGTGTGTGTATTTGTGTGTACACAAGGGTGTGTATGTATGCATGTATGTATGTTTATGAGTGTGCAAATGCAGAGGCCAGAGGACCACATCAGAGGTTGTTTTCTATATGCCAGCCAACTTGGTTTTGGAGACAGAATTTCTCCTTGGTAGGAGTCTTGCCACGATCAGGCTGCCTGACCAGTGAGCCCCAGAGAGTCACCTGTCATCACCTGCCCAGGGCAGGGATTACAAGCACATATCACCATGCCTCCATTTTCAAAAATTGGCTTGTCTCTCTTATTTTTTTTCACTTGGGTTTTGGGATTTGAACTTGGGACATGGTTTACTATGAACATAGCTCTCCAGCCTGAATTTCTCTTTTTCTCTTTTGGTTAAGCTGGTCTAGGCAGCTTTCATTGGTATAAAGTTCTGGACAGAAACACTGATAGTGAACTCAAGAAACAGTTAAATCCTTTAGCTGAATATAAGGATTTCAGCTTGCCTATAGAAAAGGCAGTACATACTCTATATTAGCAATGTCCTCATGGGTAATTTTGTACACTCATAATTTCAATAGTCTGCTGCTAGTCTCATAGTGAATCTGCGATTAGAATTTCTAGTCCCTTTCAGACAAGCTTTCACTGTGAACTTTTCAGTCCTTTGATGCGTCCTGTGACCTCCCTCACTTATTCATAGGAAAATGGCTAGGTGGAAATTTTGAGTCCTGTTATATGTCAGGTTCTGTTATTCTCAAATTTTTACTTTGTGCATGTCACCTGCTCAAAGGTCAAGTACTTAAAGAATCCAGAGATCATAGGTTAAGCCACCCTCAAAACCACAGCAGACTACAGTGGCCATTAACTCTAAACAGTGGAATCATTCCTCAGGTAAAGTTTCAACAAATTCTGTCAATTCATGCTTTGTGTTTCCAAATAAATAACCATAGACTGCTGAGGCAGCACTTCACATCCTCCTCAAAGACGAATAGGAATGTGAGGGTTATGCCTGATTTACAACCTCCCTGTGTTTAATTTATTGAGATGCATTTTTGAAACCTTCAGTAATGTATGTATTATTTGGGAAAATCAAAAGCTAATTGAACACAATATTCCCAATATTTGCTTGTAATTTTAAAAAATTATTCTTTGATACTACAATAATTTAAAGTGTTAATTTCAAACAAGGCCTTTCAGTAAAATTCACCTAGGTAGCAAATAAACCATTTTATTCTTTTTCTGATACAACTGCTGACTATGGCCATGAAGACAACAATAATGTTGGTAAGGATCCTATAAATAACCCGGGCCCATGAAAGCTCCATTAGATGCTGATCAGACATCAGAATCCACCTCTCAGTAACAAACATGAGCATGTCCAGATGCCTGAAAGGAATTATTTATCTGTATAAAAAAGACTTCCCAATATGAATTGCATGTTCTTGGAGTCTTTAATGCTAACTCATTACTATAATCTACACCTCAAAAAGACCATCAATTATGATTTTTAATTTATGCCAAATTTTAGATTTTCTCATCTCTGTGAGAAAATAAATAACATCCAATAGAGAATAACTTCAGGAACTGTAGTTTTAATTTTCCATACTGACTTAGTGTATGGCATTAAACAAGTTCTTGTTAAATCTTTGCTAATGGCGACAAGATATATCTACTTATGTAAATGATAGATGTGAGCATCTCAGTTGTATGTGAACTGTGGCTGAATTTTCCTAGTTTATTTATGGTACTAAGTAGGTAATTAAATTATCACCCAAGGGACAAGCTATCATGGGACAAATAAGATATTTGTGTCCTGCAGTAATATTTTCCTGTAGGAAATGCTTCAGCTTTTTGTCTGCCTCTGTTCTACTCATCATTTAGGTGTCAAATGTGAGCAATAAAGTTACTGGGAAGTGGGGTGTGGTAGATGAACTTGGTCAGTGTAAAACTATAAATAATATTTTCTGCTTATTTTTATTTGAATATTCTTGCATATCCTTGAAAGGAAAACATCAGAGAGAAAATCCAGTGAGTTCTAGAATATGGAAAAGTTCAAATAGGTGGCACAGTATGTTCATTTATTAAACAACACTAGTCATTTAATACTAATTCCTAATTCCTATTATGATACATTTTGACATTCTGGATAACTTCTTGCATGTTACTATGAAACTTGACCACTTCCATTACCTATTTTCACCCTCTTACTCCCCCCAAATATCTTTAAAAAGTAAATGAAAATAATAAGCCATAATTTTGGACCTGTCCAATAACTATGTGTAAACAGAGAAACTGTGTACCAATGAGCTTGTTTGAATTCAAGGTCAAGAAAGGGATCTGAGATTTTCAGTTTAATAGTCAGGATGGTACTTAATTACTTTCAAATAAACAAGGTTAAAGGGACACTTTTTCAGTAAATCTTTTTATAGTGGATAAAGTTGTTATTTGGAGGACGAGAGACATAGCAGAGCAGTAAGAGAGTATTGGCTACTCTTGCAGAGGACATGGATTCAATTAACAACAAATGGTGGCCTACAACCATCAGTAACTCTAGTTCCAGGAGATTTGATGTCCTCTTTTCATTTCCAAGGGTACCAGGAACACATGTGATGTATAGACACACATACAGGCAAAACATCCACCTATATAAAAATAAAACAAGAATCATCATTCACGTATATAAGCCCTCTTCCACCCCAGACATTGCTACTCCTTCCTGTAAATCCCTTTCCCACTGTCAAGTACTTTTGTTTTGATTTGAGATCCATTGAGGCCAGTGCTTTGGAGCAGTGGGTCCTGGAGTGCTCACAAGTGAGCATACAACTTTTAAGACCATGAAAACTTCTTCCCTATAAACCATCAGTAATCAACAGTGGCAATAATGGGTAGAGTTTCATGATTCCTCCTCTATCCATGACTAGCTGTTTACAGATCTATTCTTTTACAGTCCCAGAGCACTTTCTGTGCCGTCATGTTTATAATACTGTTACTCTCTGAAGATAGTCTTCTTCTGGCTTTTACATTCTTTCTGTTCTTTCCTACAGAGGGTAGTACAAATGTTCTGTTTAAGAGTGAGTATTTAGTTGTCACTTAGTCTTGGTATATTGGGAAACAATGAGGCTGTGCATCTACTGCTGTTCAATGCAAAGAGAAGCTACTTTAGTGAAAGCTGAGAATGGAATTTATCTATGACTATAAATATAAAAGTATTTTTGGTATAATGTAACTATAGCTAAACAACATTGGTACATGCCACTTAGGGTCTATTGTCCAAGCAAACATGGATGTTTGATCAGATTTATAGTATCAGACATGAAATCTGTCCTGTACAGAGGACCTTAAATCCAAGAACGTAGCAGGTGGTTACTTCTATAAGTGTTGTACCAGCTTTATACCAGTATACATCTTGTCTGGCATCCTAGAATCACAGCTCAGGTAGATAAAACCACTGATCATTGTACTGGCTGGCTTTATGTCAACTTGACACAAGCTCAAGCCATCACAGTGAAAAAGCCTCATTTGAGGAAATGTCCCCATGAGATGGAGTGGTTCAGGCATTTTCTCAATTAGTGATCAATGGGAGAGGATCCAGCCCATTGTAGGCAGGGTCATCCCTATTTGGGTGGTCCTAAAATCTATAAGAAAGCAAGCTGAGAAAGCCATGTGAAGCAGGCCAGTAAGTGGTCCCCCTTCATGGGCTCATCATCTCCTGCCTCCAGGTTCATGCCATGTTTCAGTTCCTGTCCTGACTTCCTTTGGTGATGAATATCAATGTAGAAGTATAATCCAAATAGACTCTTTCCTCTACAACTTGCTTTTGGGTCATGGTCTTACATTACAGCAGTCAAAACCCTAACTAATTGTTTCTCTCCCAGCAGCCTGCATAGCAACTTCTATTACAATGAAAGCTATCCAGTGGGCATGAAATTTCCACTTCCATTGCAGCTTCTCTAACAACTAAGTCATGTTTCATCTTCAGCAAAAGAGTTTTAGGCAATCAAAAAGAATAGCCTGGAAACCCCCATGATGAGCCACACATTGGGAAGTATCTCACCCATGGTTCTGGGATGTTTGTTAAATAACCCAGCATTTCTAGGATCAGAGGCATACAGCTGGACAAGAGATAGTTCCCTTCCAATTCTGTTTTAAACTTAAATTTTATAAAAAAGACTTACACAATAGTATGTTTCCACATGCTTTCTTTCTTACATCTTTTGTTTTGATTTAGGGATTGCTGGACAATATATTGACTGATCCTAAACATATTTGAGCTTGTATTTAGGATTTGATATTAGCATTTTCTTGAGAACTTCCAGTTACTGTGCTAGGATCATTCTTATTGCCAAGCACTGGGGATAAACATGAAGATAGCCTTGGTTAGCATAGGCTTTCTGCTGATTAAACTTCCTACCCTCCAACTACATCCTTCTGAAGTGATGCGGAGTTTCCTGTCGGTTGGATGGCTGTCATCTAAATAGTCATTAAACACCTTCTCTTTCATTGGATTTCACGTCCCCTCATCTTTCTCCGAAATCCTTCAAGTATTTTTAGATTTAACCTGTCCTTCTGTTAATGAGTTCAAACAATCAGCAGGAACAAGTACACAGAGAGTTTATGAGCTAGATTCAAGTCAAAAATCTGTTTTGTGATAGGTATGTTGTGTTTCTTGTGGTAATTTACTGAAAGATTTCCACATGCCAGGCAGGGTAGAGGGATGTTTTATGTGTTGTCATAGTGGATCCAAAAGATAGAGCTACTAAACCTTGCTTTTCAAAACTAGTAATAAACAAGCATTGGGGGAATGTATGCCCAGATCCACCTAGGTTTTCAAGTGAACAAAGGCTGGATGTGAATGCAGAGAATCTCAATATTTCTCTTCTAATCTGACCTCCTCTGCTGTTCTGTTTTCTACATGTGAATAATGTTGTCATCATTATCATTAACACATATATGAACTTACCAACTTTTATGTCAAACGAAATTCATGGAAGAAGTAAGTTCAGTTGTATTGACTTTGAATAATGGCTCCAAAGATTTTTGTTCCATGGCTAGTGGCTGTCTCCATTTCTTTTTCTTTTTCAGTCTTTCAATAATATCTACTACATTTCTGGCTGTGTACAGGTATGAAGAAGTGTGATGTAAATGCATATGTATAAGCACATATCCATGCAGAGGCCAGAAGAGGACAGTGGGTGTCCTGCTGTATCATTCACCTATTTTCTTGAGGCAGTCTCTCACTAAAGCTAAAGCTAGGCTGTCAGGCAGCAAGCCACAGAGATCTACAGCACAGGAGTTACAGGCGCACATGGCATGCATGGCTACCTGGCTGCATTTCTAAGATCTGTGTTGGCAATGAAGATTCTGGGGTCTTCAGGCCCAGTAGAGTTGTTGATGTTATGGCAGCTAGTAAGCACAGAGAGGAGAAACATGATTTGCTCTTCCAGGATGCATGTCCTCCAACTGGACTCTACCTTCGCCATGTCTACTTCATTCTAATAGATTAACTTCGCATTTATCAATGGATTCACCCATTCTGAAATCACCCTCATACAGGTACTAAGATGTGTTCTTCACCAAGATTTTCGACATTTCAATACAATCAGGTTAACAAGACTAGCTATCACATATGCCATGCCAGGAAATTAATGTTAAAGTAGCTTCCGTTTCAGAATGTACCTGGGGAACTAACTCCCATGGACTAAATATATACCTGCACTTTCCTGTTTTAAAGTGGAGTTGGCAAGACATGAAAGGGCATTTTTGCTCATTTTTCGAGGTGTGAAAACGTCCAAATATTGTATTAGCTCTTTCTACTCGAATATTTTCACACATAATCATGTCACGGTACACGCTGATCTCAGATGAATGTATCCCAACCTTTATCAGAAAATTAAGGGTCTCTTTAGCTTTTTATCAGGGATGGTGTAACTTAGGGACAGTCAGTGAGGTCTCAAATATCAAAAGGAATAGTAGGTATTTGAAATTCACTTGGACTTGAAACTGATACTGCTAGTTCCTGAATGTATCTTAACACCATAAGTTTTGCTCCCCTTCCCATGTTCTTAGCTCAAAGTCAATCTTTGTTGGAAGGAGCTGAGGCCAGACATCATCATGAACCAAATCCTAAGGAAAAAAATAGGAGGTTGATTCTCAATGTAGTTTTAAAGGAAAAGAGATCATAGGCTTCCTTGTCATCTAACTATGCTTTCTTAAAGAAAAGGGGTATCTTAATCATTTTTCTAACACAGGGATGTTTTATGCCTTGGATGTGCATCCATCAAACTGAGGACTCCCAAACTCACAAGGAGGCTGAAAGAAAAGATGCTTTTCAAAGCCACAGCTTCAGAGTGTGTTAGGGAAGTCATTGTTTGGTTGGATAGTTAATAGAGCATTAAAAAAAAAAAAAGAATTGTATCTCAAAGGGAATCATTTGTAATCACACAATTTCTTCCAGAAATTCTCTAAGAAATAACTTTAGGGATCCATAGGCAAGAACCAGACTTAGTGATAATGGGAAAATTGTGCAAGTAGATGTGTTTTTGCACACAAATACACACAGATGTGTAAGCCTTCACACACAAATGAATATATTTATATACATGCACATAATGGGATCACAACTGTTGAAAACTATGTATTTATAAAAGTTTCTTAGAATTCTTAAATATTTATTTGAGGTTTGCTGAGATGGCTCAGAGAGTAAAGTAGATTGTTGCTAGGACCAAAAAGAGGGAAGAAGTTGTACATGCACACACACACACACACACACACACACACACACATACACACACACACACACCCTTGGGCATGTACACCATACACAGTAAATGGATAAATGTTTTTAATT
This sequence comes from Montemys delectorum, assembly GCA_019843815.1. NCBI lineage: Eukaryota > Metazoa > Chordata > Mammalia > Rodentia > Muridae > Montemys > Montemys delectorum. The sequence continues at coordinate 607 of JADRCD010173711.1, read as the reverse complement.
TTACAAATCTCATACTTCTTTATATAATTTTATGTTTGAGAGAGTTATTTTTCGTTATAGTTCTTCAGAAGTTGGGTCAAAATCCAACCTGGAATTTAGAAATTTTTATTCTCTTTTTGAAATCATTAAATTATAAAGGTGTTATATCCTGTGTTGATTATAGAAACTTGATTACATATCTTAGAACAGAGAATAAACTCTCGATAAATATACATATGCCTGTAATATAGTAACATACTCAGTAAACAAATGTTAATCAGATCACTCTATCATTTGCTTAAGTAGCAAAGAAACATTTAAAAAATTCTGCATGTGAGTGTTTGCCCACATAAGTATATGCCCACAGTGTGCGGTGCCCGTCATGTTGTGAGGAGTGCATCAGATACATTTGAATTGGAGCTAGAGACAAATTATGCCACCCTGTGGTTGCTGAGTACAGAGTCTGTGTTCTCTACCCTGTAAATCTCTGTCTCAATTTCGTGTCTACTCATTTTATGACTCATCAGAATTTAGCAGGGCTGTCTGACTATCTGTTGGAGCTTGATGGGCTCAGCAGATGATACCCATCTAAAAATAGAGATTTCTTTCACCTCTTCTTGGATTCATC